>ML103426.1:0-26501 GCA_003697995.1 Taxidea taxus jeffersonii
ACAAATAAATAAATAAAATCTTAAAAAAAAAAAAAAGATTTTATGTTTTTTTTTTAAGATTTTCTTTATTTATTAGTCAGAGAGAGAGAGATTGAGCACAGGCAGACAGAGAGGCAGGCAGAGGCAGAGGAAGAAGCAGGCTCCCTGCTGAGCAAGGAGCCCGATGTGGGACTCGATCCCAGGACCCTGGGATCACGACCTGAGCCCAAGGCAGCCGCTTAACCAACTGAGCCACCCAGGCATCCCAAAAAAGATTTTATGTATTTATTTGACAGACAGAGATCACAAGCAGGCAGCGAGGCAGGCAGGGGGGCGGGGGGAAGCAGGCTCCCCACTGAGCAGAGAGCCCGACAGGGGCTCAATCCCAAGACCCTGGGATCATGACCTAAGCAGAAGGCAGAGGTTTAACCCACTTAGCCACCAAGGCGCCCCTACTTAAAACATTTTCAACAGCTATACTAATTTGGAAGACTACATAAAAGTCATATATACTCTGAACCAACAGACCCTATTATCTCATCTAATATCATTAACAGTCATTATTACTCCTAAGCTACTTTGTGCCTCAAAGCTCTGGACATTTATGATTCCTAAATGCCATCAGCTATCACTGTTATCTATACCTTGGCACTGCACAGGGAGTCTAAACCCAATTCTATAAGCTAACCTCATTTAGCAACTGTGAGCTCAAGTCACCCCTTCCATTGAGAGATAGTAAAACCTTCTCTACTTCCCTCATGGAGTTTTATTGTTGTTGTTCTGTTTTTAGGGACAGGAAGAGTGTTTACTGAGAAAGGTAAACTCACACAGAAGATTCTGATGTCCCTGGCTGAGTGACAGGGAATCTGAATGCCTGATGAGAAATTTCAGAACCTTCTGTTCAGAGGGATGGGCCAGGATAACTTCCAGCGTGAGTCCTTAGCTACAACTTTGTCCTAGAGAGCAAATGAAACCCATGGTCTAAAACTAGTAGAAAAGCAAGTCCCAAACTAAAAGCAAAATGCATGAAGATGCAAGGGAAAAAAGTAATTAAAAAATTTAATGTCACATTTAGGAAATCCTACAGATGGTGAGTTTTAGTACTGACCAGCCTCAATTTCATGCTAGTTACTGAGCTTTTCAAATTCTTCCTCTTCATTCAAGGAAAGGGGAAAAAATGAAGGTTCAAATAAATCATCTTCTCAGACCCCATTCTCAACTTGCCTTTCATAGTAATTAGTTCACATCAGCTGAATAAAATTAGATGTTCAACAAACACGAGAAACCTAGAAGATACCCTAGGCTAAGAGTCTGGAATTTTTATTATAAAGAGAAAATTGGGGGCACCTGGGTGGCTCAGCGGGTTAAAGCCTCTGCCTTCGGCTCAGGTCATGATCCCAGGGTCCTGGGATCGAGCCCCACATCGGGCTCTCTGCTCCGCAGGGAGCCTGCTTCCTCCTCTCTCTCTCTGCCTGCCTCTCTGCCTACTTGTGACCTCTATCTGTCAAGTAAATAAATAAAATCTTAAAAGAAGAGAGAGAAAATTGGGCTACTGAAGAATTTTAAGCAAAAATATGATATGAACAAATCTGCATGTCTTAGAGCCCACTCAGGCGAACAAGATAAAGAATGAATTGGACGGACGTGTTTGGAGTCAGAGAGACTGGTTGGGGGCTGCTGCTGGAGGAGTACTAGCAGTTGATCCTGGAGCCGAAGTATTAAATGAGCACAGGCACCAAAATGTCAAACAAAAGAACTTTTTCTGACTACAGGTGGGGGGTTAAGAAAAAAGACAAGGATGACTCCTAAGTTTCCGGGCTGGATGACCTAAGAGCTATATAGGGTTCTGCTATCCAGATGGGAAATCTAGAGGAATACATGGTGAGGTAAGAAAAAAGTCACCAATGGACATCAGGGGGACCATCAGATATACAAGTGTTTAAGGGACAATAATCTTAAACCAACAAAGGATGTTAAAACCCAACATTCCCCAGCCCATCCACCAGGAATACTGTCCTGGAAACCAGGTTCCAAGAAGGAAATGAAATGTTAGTGATAATCCATGCTCCAGAGAGAATTTACTACATGTAGATACTAGGAAATATTTTCTCATCTAGGTAAGAGTAGTTCAGTGGCGTTGTAAACAGCAAATGCCAGACTGCAGTGGATCGAGGGGGAGGAGGTAAGAAAGTAAAAGACAACAAGTATCTTTTCTAGATATTAAAGCAAGCTCCTAAATATTTGCTTAATTGCCTCCTTTCTCTATGGTTAGAAATTTATAAATCTGAAATTTATTCTATTACCTTTTAGACTATCGTACAGCAAATTATCATAAAACAGTATCATAGACAACTGTTGAATAAACTCACACTAAGTCCAATAAGGTATTTCCTGCTTACTTTTTAAAAATTATCAACCAATCAACATCATTAGCAGACAATTTCTACCAAATAGTTGGTTGAGAAGTTCCCAAATACCTTTAATGATGCTCACGTACAAAATAACTTTGAGTAAAATGTTTCTTCACCTGAGTGTACATTCAATCCAAATACAGTGATACAAATGTGACTAACAGGACAGATTTAAATGTGATTTGCAAAGTTTAGAATACATGAGGTGTATCCAATGGACCAGATATTAGAAATGTGACAACTTAAACAAAAATGAATTTGGATTGAATTATGTGGGAAACTAGCAATGAGTCAAAACATCCTTTCATTATTACATACTGATTTTGCAGGTCACCCTTGGTGTTTTCTATATTGCTATACGATTTAGCCATGTAATCTCTTGTAAAATGAATACTCATATCACTTGGCCTTTCCAAAAATGATGATTCCACAACATATGAGAAACTAGATAAATACTACCTACCATGAAATATATAAATGGAGCATAACCTTCAAAATTAGAATTCTTAACAATATAATCCCACACTGTGCTGTAAGCATAAATAAAAGGCTTTTTAAAAAAAGTTTCTAATTAGGATGTGACACCTGAAATAATTTTGGCTCAAAATCTAATTCTACTGAATGGCACGTCTTCCCAGTTATACATTTTTTTCCCATTTAGAAGGCCTAAATATTTGTTTGTAACAGGCTTATTTTTGCGCTTCAGGTAAACTGAAGTCAAATAAAAACTCAAGTTCTGCTCTTAAACTGTGCACATAAACAAAAAACCCATACTAATATCCATACTATCCCAAAACTAGTCAATTCTCAAGTATGCACTTAACAGAAGACAGAATTTATCCATTGAGTCTCTCTCTCTCTCTCTCTTTTTTTTTAAAGAGTTTATTTATTTGACAGAGCAAGAGAGAAAGCACACAAGCAGGGGCAGCAGCAGAGGGAGTGGGAGAGGGAGAAGCAGGCATCCTGGGATTATGACCTGAGTGGAAGGCAAATGCTTAACCAACTGAACTACCCAGGCGCCCCTGATTCTCCTTTCATTTAGTTTTCTCTATGGCATTAAAATGCTTTAAAAAAACAACATTCCAGATCTCAAAACCTTTCTTTCCTCTAACCCAGCAGTGAGGCCAGAGGATAAGTAGGAGCGGGATAGGTGAAGGATGGAGAAAGAAAATGGGATGTGTACCACCTAAAGCTCCAGTTCAGCAACTGTTAAGAATTCAAAGTAGGGAGAACATAGTGAGCCAT
The DNA here is from genome assembly GCA_003697995.1 of Taxidea taxus jeffersonii. NCBI lineage: Eukaryota > Metazoa > Chordata > Mammalia > Carnivora > Mustelidae > Taxidea > Taxidea taxus. Next base: position 3,636 of record ML103426.1, read on the forward strand.
GAGGTGGGTAGGGATCAGATGCTTAGAGTCCCTATTCCAAGTGAGGAATCTGGGATTTTAAAAAAATAAGGATGGTAATGAAAGTCAAATCTATGTAACTTCAATAAATCTGGTAACAGTCTGGCTAGACACTGGCAATACAACAAAGGTATCTCTTAATTGGTTTAGGACACTTTCTACATTATTAACTCAGCTGTCTGGGGTGCTTAAGCAGGACATTTGGGGCACCTGGGTGGCTCAGTGGGTTAAAGCCTCTACCTTCGGTTCAGGTCATGATCCCAGGGTCTTGGAATGGAGCCCCACACTAGGCTCTCTGCTCAGCGGGAGAGCCTGCTTCCCGCCGCACGCCCCCCCCCCCCCCCGCCCGCCCCCCTGCCCCCTTTTGAATCTTTGCAAAATAAAAACAAAAAAACTTAAAAAAAAAAAAAAAAAAAAGGAGGACATTTTAAAACATTACAGTCTTTAAAATGAGGCAAACTGGCAAACTTCATGGATCCATTAGATTGAAAGAGCTTTCCCAACCTTCATTCAGCACTTTATGTAAAAATAGTATTTTGATACTCTGTAGATGTAGAACTAATCTAATCACAAACATCCCATCTATCAAGAAAAGAAGGATGCACAAACACTTCAAAGCTAGTTTTCAAAAACTAAGAAAATTAAATGAAATATCCACGCTGGAAAAACAGATATACATCTAATACTTTTCAAGACAACTGGAAACAATCTGTGAGTTATATACAAATCTGGATTGAAGATGATGATCAATATTGGGTTATACAGGATCACACAGCTATGCATGTTAGCAAGTGTTGAATTGTGAAATCCAATGGAGCCAAAGGGCAGAAGTGCAAGCAAATTTCAAAATATGCATTCTTAACATTGCCCTGCAACCATGACATCAAAATGCGTACCTATACTTTGGCAAGTGATTGACTTGGAGTTGACTCTTAACCCCAACACATTTAATTTATGTCTCAAAATTTAAACAAAGATGAAGTGTTATAAGTGATCAAATGTGTGACCCCCGGCCCACTTTTAGGAGTCTTCTATTGACTACATGCCTTGCTCTTCGTCAATTTATTAATATGGCGACACTGCCTGGCATGAAATTAACTAAAAGGTGAGGACACTGTTATTTATCAAAAATCCCACTTTAAAAATCAACTCAATGACATGCTCATATTAAACCTAAACTGCATGTTAACCACCACTGATCACTTCTTGATTTTGAGTACTGGTAACATCTTGGAAGAAGCCTTGTAGCGAGTCTAAGATTCATCTGCTTGACTGGGGTTGGTCCTGTGGGGATGAAATGCCTATAGGGGATCCTACGTGATAGAGCTATCGTACGATCTCTCCAAAAAACAAAACCAAAAAAATTCCTGAAGATTGCCTATCTGTAAAGAAAAAGGAGAGAATGAATGGTTTCTGAGTTATCTCCTATATTCTCCACATTTAGGACAACTGGTAAACAAAATTGGACCTTAAAAAAATAAACAACCCACATCAATAATTAGTCTACCAAAAACTTCCAAGGCAAATGGAGGTGCACTTCAAAAGATAAATGACATACCCCTAGTCTTTCTGCCATTAGGTGCTCTCCTTGCTACTGAACCCGTACGGTGTCACCAGAATTAGTCTTCCCCCTTTCCCTGACCATGTCATTCTCTTGTTCATAAAAGCTTTATCCTGATGGTAAGAAATGTCAAACTCCTTACTATAATTCTGTATTTTCATAACAGGACACCAAAATCCTTTTCCACCTGTCTCACATGAAAACGTAACACCATAGTCTACGTCCCAGTCACAGTAGAACCACCTGTATTTGTTCCACCTGAAACAGAAATACTCTTCCAACTTTCTCTACTTCTAAGGTAAGTTATCTTCAAGTTCTACCTCTGTTCAAATACACTTTCTGAAGTTTTCCCTCAGTTCTCCAAACTTACCCTATCAGAAACAATCTCTATCCTCTACCTTTATCCGGACTTTTTAAAACACTTATCAGACTACAACTCACAGGAAAATTGTACAGACATGTATACCAACCCCATCAGATCCTAAATGCTTTAAGAGCAAAAGTACAACCCTGATTCATTTTTACATTTCCAAGTGTCTAGTAATGGATGTTTGGTAATTAATGTTTATTGGCTGAAATCAGAGAAAGACGCACCAAATGAAAACTGACTACTCAACTCAGGGGAATCACATAATTTCAAAATGTTTAAAATTTAACTCATCACAACCCCTCCCCACCACCATCCATACACACAGATACTTCACTTCCTATGTTTGCTATCTTAGAAAATGGCAACCTCACCAATCCAGCTGCCCAAACTTGAAACCTGGGAATTATCCTTGATTCCTCTATCACAAAATCCTAATGTGTAATTAATCACTAAGTTCTGCTGGCCACTCACTTTCCTCAAATCTTTTCACAGCTTTCCATCTACTAATTCAGGCCACCCTCATCACAGCTGGAATCCTAAAACAGCCATCTCTCTGGTCTCCTTCTTTCGTATTTTTCCCTGTTCCTTTCCAAAACATTCCTCACTTTAGTCAATCATCAAGGTGTAATTATCTCCCAACCATTTAAAAGAGCTAAATAGGGCACCTGGGTGGCTCAGATGGTTAAACATTTGCCTTCGGCTCAGGTCATGATCCTGAGGTCCTGGGATCGAATCCCACATGGGCTCCCTGCTACTTGGGAAGCCTGCTTCTCCCTCTGCCTCTGCTTCTCTCTCATGAATAAATAAATAAAATCTTAAAAAAAAAAAAGAGAGAGCTAAAATGGGTGGCTCAGTGGGTTAAGCATCTGCCTTTGGCTCAGGTCATGATTCCCGGAGTCTTGGAACCAAGTGTCGCATCGGGCTCCCCGCTCAGTGGGGAGCCTGCTTCTCCCCAATTGTGTGCACGTGAATGCAAGCGTTTTCTGGCAAAATAAATAAATAAATAGATAAAAATCTTTTTTAAAAAGAGCTAAAATGGAAAGAAAAATCTAAACTCCAAGAAGAATGATAAGCCAAGCATAACTGGCTCTGTGCTCACCCGTATGGTTGTGTCTCTTGCTACTCCACCCCGTCAGACAGAAATTAATAGGTTTCCTGAACAGGCCACACTCTTGTTCCCAGCCTGGGTTCACTCTTACTAATCCTATATTCTATCCTTCAGATCTCAAGATCAGACATCAATTCTTCAAAGACAGGCACCAGAGGAATAGTAGTTACAGCTTATAGGCCCTCCTGTTTCCCTCACTGTACACGGTACTTTGCAAACATAATGCTGGTCAGTCTTAAATATCACTCTCATCCCCTTATCTATGAGCTGCGTACGGGAAGGAAGGGTCCATGTCTGTCTTGATTACCAGAGTATTCCCTGCACTGAGGAGAAATGCCTAGTATACAGAAAATGTTGGCCCAATACAGATGAATGCCAAGCTGTCAACTCTTCTAAGCCAGTATTTTTCAAATTGTGGGTCAGAAGCCAATAGCGGGTCATGAAATCAATATGGTGAGTCACAACCAGAACTTAAAAAAATAATAATAGAAAACATCAGAGTATGTTACAGGTGGTAAGGTTTGTCCACTTGCTGAGGTAGGGGCTCTAGTTCTCTATGTAAAATGTAGTTCTTATTGGGTGTGGTCAAAAAAATTTAAAAAGCACTGCACTGCTCCTTTTCTTCTCCCTCTTCCTTTTTAAGAAACTCTTTTAAGACCCAGGGATAAGCAAACAGAAAAATAGAAAAAGTAATGTTTAATCACACAGTTCTTTAGCATAAAGCCATTCTAATTTGAACATTTCTAGTAAGAACAATCTTTCTGATTTCTCGTTATGTTTTTAATACTTAATTTCCATTTTAATTACTTACATATACAAAACACCCTGTATGACAGGACATACAGTACTTTTTTAGTCTCTGCTACCGTATTCTTACATTCTTCAGAGTTAATCTTTGAGCAGATTGGCTAACTGTATCATAAGCTTTACTTCTAAGACTACTACTCTCTGGGGGTGCCTGGGTGGCTCAGTGGGTTAAGCCTCTGCTTTCGGCTCAGGTCATGATCTCAGGGTCCTGGGATCGAGCCCCACATCAGGCTCTCTGCTCAGCGGGGAGCCTGCCTCCCTCTCTCTCTGCCTACTTGTGATAACTCTCTGTGACAAATAAATAAATAAAATCTTTTTTTTTTTATTTTTTTTTTTAAGATTTTTTTTTTTTTTATTAGTTAGAGAGAGAGAGCACAGGCAGACAGAGAGGCAGGCAGAGGCAGAGGGGGAAGCAGGCTCCCTGCCGAGCAAGGAGCCCGATGTGGGACTCGATCCCAGGACTCTGGGATCATGACCTGAGCCGAAGGCAGCCGCTTAACCAACTGAGCCACCCAGGCGTCCCTAAATAAATAAAATCTTAAAAAAAAAAAGACTATTACTCTCTGAACTTCATGAACTTGGCTTTCTCTTTATCCAATCTATCTATAAATCCACTAAAAAATCTTTACCACTGCTTTCTTGTTGCTATATATTTAGCCAGTAAGGTTAAAAACTGTCAACACAATGAGTGCATACTCCACTGCAGCAAGCACTCCATCCTAAACATCTGACAAAGAGAATTTTCTTTTATTCCTCATCATAATCCTGTAAAGTGGGTACTGCAGGTGAGGAAGCTGAGAAAAAGAGGTTAAGTAATTGGCCCAAGGTTCACAGTTTATAATAAAGTCATGTCTGGAATCAGAACTCTAGTCTCTCCTAAAACCCCTTTTCTTAACCCTTCACTTTTTTCCAGAAGTTTTAGTTTTTGTTTCTCTCTCTCAACTAAACTTACTCCTAAATGCTTTTTGAAGCATTTATAAAATAAGATCTATATCTAAAAACAAAGGATATCTGAACTGTTCAGAAGAAGCTTAATACCTTAAAATTCATTCTCTTAAACCTATGAGAAAAAAAAAAATATGAGAACTAAGCAATAAAAAATTTCCTACCAAAATTTCACAAGAAAACTAACACTCATCACATGAGAAAATTATCTGCAAAATTCAGTGTCTTAAAATTTTTACACTTGGTATAATTTAAGTTTTTTAACCTGCCCATTAATTCCTCTGTTTGCCACACTAAAAAATTCAACTTCAGAAATTCTCAAAGAAGAAACCCTAAAATCACAAAATACACATGAAACAAGCGTATCTTACTTTCTATTAATTGTTGGCTGTTACAAATTGGCAGAACAGCTCCTGAGCTGTTTTTGTAAATATACCAGGAAGAGGTATTTTACACTCCCACTTGTCTGTGCAACGTTCTTCCTACTCTTTTTTTTTCCCTTTCCTATTTACCACTTAATGTCCCTACAAACACCACTAGGCACTTATTTTCAACTTCTTGTTTCAATTTTTCTCGCTTTTTATAGAATAGACTAAGGAGAAGGTGGAAAAGAAAAGTAAAACAGAAAATAATGCGAAAAGGCAACCAAAGGCAGAATCTGTTTCCTTTCTCTCCGTTATACATTCACTGGACACACCAATACATTTCTTCCATCTGTGACAGACAAGAATTTCTGTTGGAAAAGGGCACCCATACTGTATATATAACACGTACGCTGTTTACAGTTTAACAAAAGTCACTTTATCTCACTATCAATCACATATAGCCTTCTTGAAGCCCTATAAATGAACTTACAAAGCCTTGAGAATAGGCAACTGCCAGAGTTCAAGGCACTTAATAAAATGTTTTGCAACATAACACTGAGGTCAGCAATACCTCATTGGACCAAGGACCCATAACTGAAAAACCCCAGGAGAACTCTAATATAAACATGCACACAGCGGGGGCGCCTGGGTGGCTCAGTGGTTTAAGCTTCTGCCTTCGGCTCAGGTCATGATCTCTGGGTCCTGTGATCGAGCCCCCGCATCGAGACCCGCATCCCCGCATCGGGCTCTCTGCTCAGCAGAGAGCCTGCTTCCTCCTGTCTCTCTGCCTACTTGTGATCTCTGTCAAATAAAATCTTTTAAAAAAACAAATAAATAAATAAACATGCACACCTTAAAAATAAAATTAAAACACAGTATCATAGGCTTAAGAGCTGAAAAGAAATGGCCTCCACCAAAAATATTCTGGTTAGAATAAACCATTAATCCACAGTAGTGTTTTGAGAAAATATAATTGACATTAAAAAAAATCCTTGCCATTTCCCTATTATGTGTATTAATCTAGTTGTCGAAATGAAGTATTACATATATTAAATATTACATATACTATCTGCCCTATCTGTTCCTTTGAAATGAAAAACAGGCATAAAATCCAAGCCAATTCTGACACGAGTACACAGTAGGACTGGTACAAAACTGGTACCAAGACCAGAAAGATCCTTATTTAATATGCCAGATCCTCACAATATCAGCCATCTTTCCAGAGTCTGTTTTTTCGGTGCATATAGCATTAAGTGTTTACCAAACGATGACAGAACATACCCAGTGAACGATGAAAGCAACTGTATCATCCTCATCAAGCCCATCACTCACATTATTACTAGAAATAGTTTCAAGAAATATTTTCAGGACTTACCTGTTAACTTTCCTGGTTAGTAATTTTACCAAAATATTTTTACAAATGGCTTTCACAATCTTTTTTTGGGTGGAGAACACACAGTCATTTGATTTATCAAATAGTTCTGATCTAACCATACCAAGGTAAGTAAAATTTTCAATGAATCAAGTACAAATACTGAAACAGAAACACGAAGATGCAAAGCTAAAAAAATGTGTCTTCCTCCCCATTCCAACACATAAAACTTTAACTTAATTCAAGTTATTTGAATCAATCCAGAATGGTTTAGAAGAATCTGACTTCTCATTTAGAAGTCATTTTTATTCTGCCATCAGTGGCTAACCTTAAAAACAAGAAGTTGGAATTTAAACATTAATTTGTTAACACATTAGTATGTCAACCCAACTGGGTTCCAGTTTTCCTTCCTGTAAAACTGGCACATACCAACACTTGTGGTAGGTACGCTTACACTACTAACAAGACCTAATCATTAAAAAAGTAAAATGAAAAGTTTCTGATGTCTAGCACGTTGGGATCATTTTGACCCAGTTCTAGATAAAATTCTTAATCAATTACCAAAAAACAACTTACTTTCACACTTATAAAATATCCAGGTAATTACTCAAAAGTCAAAAAGTAGAAATGTTTTGAAAACAAAGTTTTAAGAAGTGAGGTGTGTCTGTTTAAAGTTCCCTGCCAACTTACACTACACACTGCTGGCTGGGGGGAAATAAATCACCAACTTCAATTAAGTTCACAATGGGACAGTATTTTCTTTATAACTCCCTCACTCTCTCCCTCCATTCCCCCTTCCCACCCCCTACCCCCTGCCAAAACCCAGGCTGACTAGGATTAAAAATTGACACCAAAAGATTCCTAGAGTACAGTCTTAACTGGGACAGGGGAAATCAACTCTCATCACAAAATTTAGAGAAAGGTAACTAATATTAAGATAAACCCCTAGTACTAACACTGAGTTCATCTCAAGGTTGAGAGTTTTTTACTCTAAAAACCCACTTGATACATTTAGGACTCTCTTAATTATCCAAAGATATTTCAAGTAGCAAAACAGTTTTTGTGTACTAGATAGGTGAGACACTACTAAAATGAGTTAGCTAAAGTTGCCAAGTACACAGATCAAATAGGAAGGCAGTAGTGCACCTGAACAGAGGTACCTGAACAAGAGAGCGCAGCTTTCCTTTCAGGCCTTGCTAAGCTGCTCAAATCAGGGGTCATCAAAGTGACACACATTAAAGAAGTTTTCTCTACAACGTCCCAAGTGACTACCGAACTCAAATGTAAAATTCATTACTACATTACACAAAAATTAAAGAAGTAACAAAAACATACAGACAGAAATATGTCTAAAGGTGATCTGAAAATCCTTCGGAACATTTTAGTAAGTGCAAAGAAATAAGATACTCGATATGTGTAACAGTCCTGAGAAAAAAGGCAAGTAAGAGGAAAAAAAAAAATCTGTGAAGAATACAGAAAGTTCAAGGAATAAGAATAGATCCAAGTTCTTGCATTGCCAATTTTACAAGTCTGAAGTAGAAAACTGCAAAATTCTTCAATCTGCAGGTTATCTTAAACTCATGACACATTTTTCTTATAAAAGCAAAGAATCCAAAGCATTTGCCACACATCCTTACATTTTCACCCTGAGAAACGAAGCCTACTTAGAAACATGCTTTGGAAGTTCTCTACAAACTCATAGGGTACATTTAACTCCATTATGCACTCTCACTGGCAGATGGAGGGATGACGTTGAGTTAAAGAGATGCTCCGTAGTAAGGGGGAACATCTTGTGGACTGTCAGATGGCCAGCCATTCTTCCCTCTTCATTATCCTGGCACCTCAAACAACTACGACAGCAAAAGAGAAGGTCGATGGCCATCGGGACAGAACCAAACTAATTATAAGGAGGGAATGATGGAGGAAGTCTCCATGAATTTCCCTTGACAAAAGGGTTGGTCCACAACTGAGTGAAGTTAAGAATGGCTGAGTTTTTTTAAGCTGAAATATGGATCTCCAAGTATGTTTAAAACATAAAAAAACAAAACCACACAAATACACAACCTAATGCACATTTTAAACTTTTGTACAATTAGTTTGTTTGCAGTTCATGACTGGGACCCTTACAACTCCTAAATTTGATTTCCAAGTACATAACTTCACACAATTGGTTATCTCCACTGCCACCCCCCCCCCCAGAAAGTGAGTACAAACTGCAAAGAAAATGCCTCTGATCTCTCCCAACCTAAAACCCCAGAGTTTCAGACATTTTGGTCTCACACCAAAGAAATGGAAGATGTAAAATGAACTGCGCTCCATATTGATTCTTAAGGCAAATAAAAAAAAAAAAAAAAAGGAGGGGGGAACTAGGAATGGGAGGTAAAATAATTCGAAACAAATTTCAGCTTTGACGTTAAGCCTACCGTCAAACCTGAAATCTTGGGTCACACATACACACAAATAAAATCAAGATTTTTTATCTTGATCCTCAACGGAAAATCCTGTTCAAAGAAGAGAAAACCTTGAAGAGTGGAAAGTAGAGAAAACAGAATTAAGTGCAATAGAGGAGAAAGGATTCGCAATTCCTCATTTCTCAACAAGCATTTCAAAGCAAAATTGCATTTAAAAAGCCCTTCCACACAAATGCACTGGCATTTCAAAAATTAAACTGCATGGGAGCAACAATAAAGGCTATTTCCATAGCACCACTCAAGAGCTCTAATTCCAGAACACACATCTGTATGACATAGTGTTGCAACGAATGTATTAGGAAGCAAAGAAAATGGTTGGGCTACTGGACGTTTTCGACCAGCTCATTCAAACACCTTTGAAATTAATGAAGAAGCAGATAACTAAGAAGAGAGAAAAAGGAAGAAAATATGGAAGAAGAAAGGTGCACGGAGCAAAAAAGATGAAGGGGGATGTGGAAGGCCAGGGCTCCCGGGACTAACCTGTGCCATCGCTGGCCGACGCCGAGAGGGCCGGAGATGAGAGTTTAGGCCGCTTGGCTGAAGGCGGCCCCGGTTCCACCACATTCTCGGCCATTTTTAATTCTTTCGGAGATACAGGCGAGGAAAACGAGAATCCTCGGGAAATCTCTTCTTCGGCCAGGGCTCCCCGCCCCGTTCCCTGGGGTGGGCTTGGGGGGCTCCGCCGGCCCCCGAAAGGGGTGGGGGAAGTTCCTTTTTCTCTTCGCTGGGTCGCGGTGGCTGGAGAGGGATGCCGACTCGATAAAGGTAGGGGCAAGTGCGAGGGGCCGGGCCTGCGCCCAGGCCCGGAGGAGGGCACAGGAGCACGAATCCGCCGAGCGCGTCCGCTGCGGCGAATTCCCGAGAACTCGCGGCTCTAGAGGCGCAGTCCCCGGCCCGCCACGGCCGGCCCCTGCCCAGCCGAGGTCTCTCGGAGCTCCGCCGCCGCCATCAGCCTCTTCCTCCTCGGCGCTGTCCTCCTCCTTCTCATCGCCACAAGGAGGCGGGGGCGAAAAGGGGGGAGAGGAGGAGGCGACGAGAGACACTCACCTCCTCCCGGTGCCCCCTCCCGGACCTGCGCCCCCACCCTCCGAGCCCTCCTCCTGCCGCCGCGCTCCGCGCCGCCGCCGCACCGGCCCCTAATGGCCGCAGAGAGCTCGCCCGAGCCGAGAGCCAGGCTGGCGCCGCCGCCTCACATCGCGCGGCGGGAGGCGCGGCGAGGACGCCGGGCGCGGAGCTCGCCGGTCCAGAGGGCCGAGGGGGCCGGGCCGAGCAGCGCCGCCCGCCCGCGCCGACGCCGAGCCCACCGAGGAGGCCCCGCTCCGGCGGGCGGCGCAGGCGGCCTCTCCTCGCGCCGCGCTCTCCTCCTTCGCCCTCCTCTCCCGCGGCACAGAAATAAATACGGCCGCCGCTACGGCCCCCACCCCCGGCGGCCAGGTGCCGGGAGCGCCCGCCCCCCGGGGCTCCGCTCGGGGCCGCCCTCGGCGGCGGGCGAAGGCGCCGCGGGGCGCGGGGTTATGTAATGGTCCCCCCTAGGCGTCGACGCCGGCCCGGCTGCCGGGCCGCGGTGGGGGTGTGTGCGGACGGGAGGGGGCTGGGGTCGCCTCAGCCCGTGCGCCCCGGGCCCCCTGCCACTGTCTCGGCCCCTGCCGCCTCTCTTCGGCCCGGCTCGCCTCCGCACTCTGGCTCCCGCAGTTCGCACTCAGCCCGGAGTCCCGCTTGCCCACTCTCGCCCGCTCCCTCTCGCCCTCTCTCCCCCCCAGCCTAGCACACAAACAAGATGGCGGCTGTTGTTTCTTCCCTCTGCCGAATCCTCCTTACAGGCTAGCGGTAGCAGCGGCGGCCGGAAATGAGCCAAGGGGGGGGTGAAAAAAAGGGGAGGGGTTGGGCCTCCGGAGGGAGGTGGCGAGGGGGCGGGGCCTGGGCCCGAGCCGCTCACACAATGGGGGAAGAGGACCCGGGGGCGGGGCCAGTTCCAATCACGGGATCCGCCCAAGGCCCCAACACGGTTGGCGCTTCCGCAAACTCCCCCGGCGTCACCCGGTGGCTCCCTTTAAAGGGGAGGACTTGGCGGCAAGGGGGGGAGGCTTGGGGGCCGACTCGGGATCTATTTTCAGTCGGTGGACACTTGCGGGGGAAGGTGCCTGGGTTGGGTCTCTGCGTAGGGGACCGGTGGGAACGGGGGGGTGACGGAGCCCGGGAGCTGCGCTGGGGAAGGCGCCAGGTCACCGCGCAGGTGGCCGAAAAGGAGCGCCGTGGGGATGGCCCTGCGTCCCGGGTCCTTGGGCGGCCAGTCTTCCGAACCCCAGTGGATTCAGCCGGGCAGGGGGTACCCGGTCGTCGGCCAGTGTTTCTCGTCAGAGACCCAGTGCGTCCTCTCCTCCATCTCCCTCCCAGAGGGAACGGTTCACATCCCCAAATTCACACTGATTATGAGTTGTTTCCCTCTTCTCCAAATTTTACACTTTGTTTTGCAATAAGCATATATTATTTTGATAATCAGGAAACAAAAATCACAGTGGTGGGAAGACGCTGTACGACCAGACCTAAATTCGTTTCTAGCCCACCACGTGTCCACCCGCCCCTACCAGGTACCTCTTTCATCAAAGGAGACTTGAATTATTTTTCTGAATACAGCTGAGGTCTGAGGACATCTTATGCGGGTACTTTGCACCCACCCCCAGTAAGCAGCTCAATAAAAGAGGTACGTTTAGGTAGTGCCTTAAAGATAATGTAGATACGGAAAAGGGCAAAAACGTAATGCGCTAAAGATAATCCAAGCGTGGACAAAAGCAAAATGTAACTACGGAGGAAAATTCTTGAATATAAATAAAGTGTGTGCAAAACATAGTTTTGCAGAGGAGGGCCTCGCCAGCATGCTTTCACATTCCTACACATTATGGGATTCCGCTGTGTTTGGCCTTGGGTAAATTGGTACTTGAGGAGGTGGCAAGGTTGTTAGTGTTCCCCAAGGAAACCCCCAAACCAGTATCTATGGAGATAGTTAAAAGCTCTTTCACATATTTCAGATCTCATTGCTCCTTAGTTGGTGTTTGCTCATTGTTGAATTCACTTTCGTGGTGCTGGTGGTTTGCTCTTTATATTTATTTATTTATTAAGATTTTATTATTTATTTGACAGAAAGAGAGGGATCACAAGTAGGCAGAGAGGCTGGGGGGGGGTAGGCTTCCTGCTGAGCGGAGAGCCCGATGTGGGCCTGGATCCCAGGACTCTGGGATCATAACCTGAGCCGAAAGCAGAGGCTTTAACCTACTGAGCCACCCAGCCGCCCGTGGTTTGCTCTTTAAAGTGAATGGTGAGGAGGATAAGAAGCTAGCAGGGAAGATATTCATGGAGCAACTCAGGTTACCAACAAGGATGAGTTCTGTCCTGTGATGTTCAAGCCTAATTCACCCCAATCATAGTAGAAAAGCAGGTAAATTGAAAAGGTGCTTTAAGAAAATTGTTTTTGGGGGCGACTGGGTGGCTCAGTGGGTTAAAGCCTCTGCCTTCAGCTCAGGTTCATGATCCTAGGATGGAGCCCCGCATCAGGCTCTCTGCTCAGAGAGCCTGCTTCCTCCTCTCTCTGCCTGCCTCTCTGCCTATTTGTGATCTCTGTCAAATAAAATCTTTAAAAAAAGAAAGAAAGAAAAAAAGAAAGAAGTTGTTTTTGGATGGATTCAGCATGTGCGACTAAGGTCAAAATGGGCCTTCAGGAAAGATTCAGTTCTTTCTGATAGTTTATACCCACCTTTGTAGTAAAGGGGACATAAGAAAGAGATATGGACAACACCTAGAAACTTGACTGGTAGTTTTTCTTCTGGAAGTTTGCTCACCCAACTTTTTGAAGGGTTTCTGACCTTTGGAAAAAGATTTGCCTCGTTTTGCCAAGGATCCAACCTGAGTCTAAGCAGCATTCAAACATAACTGGCCTGCCTGGCCCAGAGGACCTTAGGACTAGGTAAAGGAAGCCCATCCGAGGATCTGAGGACCATCTCTTGAGAAAATTCTGCAAAAAGGAGAATCAGGAGTCATGGACCTGCCCAGAAGGGAAGGCTCCACAGTAAACAGAGTTCTCATGCCTCCTGCTCCTTCCCGGGATTAACACCCTGGGGTCTTCACTCAGGACCCGGAAGTCAGGGGCATTGAAGAGGGCTGGAGAAATGAGCAAGGGTCCCACGAATGCTGTCAAGATGAGACTTCATTGACGCCTGGGTGGGTCAGTTAAGCATCTGCCCAGCATTGGTCTCCCTGCTCGATGGGACTCCTGCTTCTCCCTTTCCTGCTTCCCCTGCTTGTGTTCCCTCTCTCGCTGACTTTCTGTCAAATAAATAAATAAAATCTTTTTAAAAGTATTTTATTTATTTATTTGACAGAGATCACAAGTAGGCAAAGAGGCAGACAGAGGGAGAGAGGAGGAAGCAGGCACCCCGCGGAGCAGAAAGCCCGATGCGGGGCTCGATCCCAGGACCCTGGAATCATGACCTGAGCCGAAGGCAGAGGCTTTAACCCACTGAGCCACCCAAGCGCCCCCAGATAAATAAAATCTTAAAAAAAAAATAAGAATTCAGATAGTTTCAAAAAAGCAAAATGGAATGATCACCCTGGATTATATATACCCTAATCAAATGAAAATTTGCACAAATTGTGCGGTACTATGTGTGGATTAAGGGTGTGCATGAAGAAGGAATTGTGAGTCACAAACTGGGAGGTGGGAGAGGGAGCCACAGGAGACAGCAGAGACCGGTAAGAACATGGGCACTTAAGGCCACCAGGCCTGGGGTTAAATTCTGGCTGTGTCACTTACCAACTGTGTGACATGGGCAGGCTCCTAATCTGTAAAATGGATTTTTTTTTTTAAGAATTTTTAAGAATTTTAAGAATTTAAGGCTCCCTGTCGAGCAAGGAGCCCGATGTGGGACTTGATCCCAGGACGCTGGGATCATGACCTGAGCGAAAGGCAGCTGCCTAACCAACTGAGCCGGCGTCCCTGTAAAATGGATTTCTTGATTGGACCTACTTTACTGTGAAGATTAAACATGATATCGGGGTGCCTGGGTGGCTCTGTGGGTTAAAGCCTCTGCCTTCAGCTCGGGTCATGATCCCAGGGTCCTGGGATCGAGCACCACGTCGGGCTCTCTGCTCAGCGGGGAGCCTGCTTCTCTTCCTCTCTCTGCCTGCCTCTCTGCCTGCTTGTGATCTGTCTGTCAAATAAATAAATAAAATCTTTAAAAAAAAAAAAAGATTAAACATGATAAGTTAGGAATAATGTTTACCCGCAGTGTCTGATACATAGTGTCACCTTAGCTGTTTCCAGTCATTCATTCTAAAATTAAAAAGGGCTATTCCAGGTGTGGCCCAACAAAGTTTGTCTCAAGCACTTGTCATCAAGGGAAGAATGCCTCAGGAACTTGGGTTCCTCCTGCAAATTCGAGTGGGGACCGGCTGTGAAAGCGTCTGCATATCCATTCCAAGTAATTATTGATTTACACACTCTTCTAAAATGTTGTCAGCGTTTATGAGAGCACATTTTTTTTAAGATTTTGTTTATTTATTTGACAGAGATCACAAGTAGGCAGAGAGGCAGGCAGAGACAGAGAGAGGAAGGGAAGCAGGCTCCCTGCTGAGCAGAAAGCCGGATGCAGGGCTTGATCCCAGGACCCCGGGATCACGACCTGAGCCCAAGGCAGAGGCTTTAACCCACTGAGCCACCCAGGCGCCCCTCGAGAGCACATTTTTATCTATAACATACATTTAATAAAATCTGTTCTTGAAAAAGATTTTAGTAGTCAATATTGGCGAGGATGTGGAGAATTGGTGTTTATATACAATGTTAATGGGGAAAGAGCGGGAACAAATGTTTTAGATTCATACTAGTACACTTAAAGATTTTGAAAATCCCAGTATCTCTAGGAAGAATTCTGCAAGTGCACAGAGATGGCTATGAGAACATTTCTTGCAGCATTATAAGAGCTCCCCTCTTCACCTCCAAAGGTTAACAAACCACCAGGCCCAGCCGGTCTCTAGGTGAATGTTAAAAACAGTAACAAGACAAGAAACCCCAACTATGGATTATGATTCCATTTATATAAGCTTATGAAAGTACTCAGATTCACAGAGACAGAAAGAATGGTGGTTGCCAGGCACTGAGATGAATGGGAAGATGCCATTTAATGGGGAGAGAGTTTCAGTTTGGTGAGATTAGAAAATTCTGGAGCCGGATGGTGGTGATGGTTGCATAGGTGTGTGAATGGACCTAAAGCCATTAAACTGTGCACTTAAAAATGGTTAAGATGCTGGGTGCCTGGGTGGCTCAGTCAGTTAGGTGTCACACTCTTTATATCCGCTCAGGTCATGATCTTGGCATCATGAGATAGAGTTTGGAGTCTGCTTGGGATTCTCTCTTCCTCTCCCTCTGCCCCTCCCCCCTATGCACACTCTCACCCACGATCTCTCTCTTTCTCTCTCTCAAATAAAACCTTTTTTTGAGGGGTGCCTGGGTGGCTCAGTTGTTAAGCATCTGCCTTCAGCTTAGGTCATGATCCCAAGATCCTGGGATCGAGCCCCACATTGGGCTCCCTGCTCAGCAGAAAGCCCACTTCTCCCTCTCCCACTCCTCCTGCTTGTGTTCCCTCTCTTGCTGTGTCTCTCTCTGTCAAATAAAATCTTTAAAAATGGCGGGGGCGGCGCTTGGGTGGCTCAGTGGGTTAAGCCTCTGCCTTTGGCTCAGGTCATGATCTCAGGGTCCTGGGATCTAGTCCCGCATCTGGCTCTCTATTCAGCGGGGAGCCTGCTTCCCCCCCCCACCGCCTGCCTCTCTGCCTACTTGTCATCTCTCTCTCCCTCTGTCAAATAAATAAATAAAATCTTAAAAAAAAAAAAAAAGCCTAAATGATTCCTCTTTGCCATTAGCAAAGAAATGTGTTTCTTTGTAATGTGTAAGAAATGGCCTTTGTCTACCTGTCCCATTTCTTTCAAATTCCCTCCTTGCAGCAAAGTGGAATCCCTCTGTGCCGCTTGTCATGTGCTTTCTCTTCACACATATTCCTTCTGTCTTAAACAGTCACTACCCCACCCCTTTTTGCCATCTAATTCCCAATCACCTTCTAGGTCTCAACTTACACATCCCTTTTCCTGTAAAGGCCTTCCTGATTCCCTTGAATCCTGGTTGGAGATGCCATCCCATGGCAAGCATTCTATACTTCCAAATAATTGCCTGTGTTTCGCCCTGTGTTATAGTCCTTGTTGGCCTTTTCCGGTCTCTCTCCTGGCTCCTAACTCAGGACCTAGTGCATGGTAGGAACTCAACTCAACCGTCTTGAACAAATGAATAGACACCCCTGATTTGCCAGTCTGGTCTCAGTGAGTTGGTCTCCTTGCCCATCTTTCTATTCTGCTGCAGCGACAAGGACATCGTCTATCTGGCCCTGAAAAGGACAGTCTATCTTACCTGTCCATCGGGTACCAGCCAATCTTCCTCTCTCCTGGAATCATGAATATCTTGGCCCAGATTCTTTATAACAGAAGGAGAATAAGTTCTTGTGTTCATTAATGATCTGGGAAACCAAGGCTCTAAAGCGAGTAAAATGTCCTTCATGAGACCCCAAACTAAGGCAGAGGGAAGTCTGGAACTCAGGTTTTCCAACAGCACATACAGGCCTCTTACCACTTAACCCACAGGGCAGAAAGTGGGTCTCATGCTTTCTCATGCCTCTGGTACCTAGTATAGGAACTGCTGCAGGATTCAAAGCCAATGAATGTCTGTTGAATGAATGAAGGAAGGAAGGAAGGAGGAAGTTCTATACATAAACACATACTCAAACACACACATTCATGGGACGCCTGGGTGGCTCAGTTGGTTAAGCGGCTGCCTTCAGCTCAGGTCATGATCCCAGAGTACTGGGATCGAGTCCCACATCGGGCTCCTTGCTCGGCAGGGAGCCTGCTTCTCCCTCTGCCTCTGCCTTCCACTCTGTCTGCCTGTGCTCTCTCTCTCTCTCTCTCTCTCTCTAACAAATAAATAAATAAATTTTAAAAAAACACACACACACATTCACAACATCTTTTTTTTTTTTTAATAATGCTCTGTGCCCAATGTGGAGCGCAAAGTGGGGCTTGAACTCATGACCCCAGGATGAGGACCTGAGCTGAGATCAAGAAGTGAGACACGACTGAGCCACCCAGGCGCCCCATCACAAAATCTTTTCTATAAAATTAGAACACAGAGTGCCAAAGCCATAAAAGCAGCCACAGAATTTGTAACTTTCCATGTTGTTAGGCATGGTGCCCCACCATAAGGACTGAAGTGGACTAGTAGAGCCTAACTACTAGCAAGCAAGAACTTGCAATCTTGACACCCTGAACCAGCCTTTCCTGAGCATCTTCCCTGTGCCCAGCACTTTGCTGGGAACTGTGGATTCCAAGATGGAAAAGACACTATTCTCATCCCCAGAGCACACCACCTAGTTGGAGAGAAAACTATAGTGATCAATAGAGTGGTGGAGGCTCTCTGAAGGCAAACAAGGATGGATAATTCATGAGTGAAATACTTTGTCACATTGGTGCCTGGGCATTGCTTAGGGAGGCTGGAGCATCTGCTAATGAAAGGACCCAGGCAGCAGAGGATGCTGAAAGAGTGGCCTGACCAGGCCACAACGGCCTATGTGTGCCATGCTGGGAAAGCTGGACTGAGACCTGCTTTTTATTTGGAACTTGTGGTCGTCTGATCTACAAATCAGAATGTACAGCAATTCATTGGAATATTAAAATAGGTTAGCAGTATTATAAATAAAAATCTGATTGACTTCAAGAAAAGAAAACCATGACCTAAAATTTGGTCCTTTATATTCTAAAAGCGTTCTTCAAAGAATGGCAGAAAAGACAGACATGCAAATCAGATGTTTTCAATGCCTCGTACCCCTAAGCTGATGGTAACTATCGCCACAATGTGTGGGCCTATCAGACTGTGACTCTACCTAAAGGATCTCAAAATAGCTCTGCTCTGCTCTCTGCGGCAGGCAAGCGTCTGCTCTATTCGGCGGTAGCTCATTCTTTACTATTGTTGCTATGTGACAAACTATTGGCTCTCACTGTTAATCTAAGCCTGCCAGAGGAGGAGGGTGGGCAGAGGGCTCTGGGAGAAGCATCTTTCCTAGAATCTAACGTAACAAACGTGTCCTGAGAATTTCTTAGATACTCCCGTGGTACCTGGTCCTGAAGGTACAGATATCCAGTTCAGACCATTGAACATTTATTGAATAGCTCCTATATGGAGGCACTGTACTGGGCCCCAGCCATGCAAAATTAAATAAAATTCACACAGTTTCCACCCTCAGTGTCTCACTGTCTAGTGGTAGAGATAGTCTCATAAACAGGAAATTATAATCTAATATTCAAGAGGCAATGATAGAGACTTGGGTGTTATACGAGCGCTCAGGTGCTTTAGATGCATTCAGCTTTGGACATGGTAATGTGCTTGTGGGACACCCATATGGACATCTCCCATGGACAGATGGACATACAGGTCTATAGGGAAATCAGACGCAGTCCTTGCCCTGGAGGGTGTTGCTACTGAGTGAAAAAGACAGGAATGTAAATACAGAATCAATTACAATACTCACAATTACGATTTACACAAAGATGATGATACAACGACGTTGGCCTGGACGTTCCGGTGTCCCTCTAGGAGACAGCCTGGGAGTAGAGCCTTGAATGACTGAGAGTGGCTATCCTGGTAAACCAAGCCAAGCCAAACAAACAAGCGAACAAAAACAAAAAGTCCAACACGAAATAATTGAACAACCCGTTGTCTCTGTAATCCAGGCATAGGTAAAGGGAGGCACGGAAATTCCATAAAGCCCAGACACTAGGCTATGGGCATGGGTGATCTGGTGATGTGGCTTACTGGGGAGCTAAACGTGTGACACCACCTGGTGACAACCAATGTCCTGGGGTATTGAGGTCATTAGAGGCAAACAAAGTAGCAAACCCAGTGTTCCACACACCACCACCCTGAAAAACATCTCCCCCCACCAGACTTCAGGTGCATCTCCATCAGACATAGGCAGAATACTTGCCTTGACCTCCTACTGGCAGCCCCATTGCAGGTTTATTCTTGGCACTACTACTCTGACTCCTCTTGGCATAAATCAAAGAACAATTTCGAGATTGTGAGCTCGAACCCCACTTTGGGTGTAGAGATTACGTTAAAAAAAATCAGCAAATAGGGCACCTGAGTGGCTCAGTTGGCTAAGCAACTGTCTTCAGGTCAGGTCATGATCCTGGAGTTCCAGGATCAAGTTCTGCATCGGGCTCCCTGCTCAGCTGGGAGCCTGTGTCTCCCTCTGACCCTCCCCGCTCTCATGCTCTCTCTCTCTCTCATTTTCTCTCTCAAATAAATAAAATCTTTTAAAAATCAATAAATAAAGATTTTAAAAGAAATGGCAGTTTGGCAAAGTTTGTTTATTTATTTATTTATTTATATATTTTTAAAGATTTTATTTATTTATTTGACAGAGAGAGCGAGCACAGGCAGACAGAGTGGCAGGCAGAGGCAGAGGGAGAAGCAGGCTCCCCGCTGAGCAAGGAGCCCAATGTGGGACTCAATCCCAGGATGCTGGGATCATGACCTGAGCCGAAGGCAGCTGCTTAACCAACTGAGCCAACCAGGTGTCTCTATTTATTTATTTTTAAACAGGTCTTTTTTCCCCCAAAGATTCTATTTATTTATTTATTTGACAGACAGATCACAAGTAGGCAGAGAGGCAGGCAGAGAGAAAGGAAGGGAAGCAGGATCCCCGCTGAGCAGAGAGCCCAATGCAGGGCTCAATCCCACGATCCTGGGATCATGACCTGAGATGAAGGCAGAGGCTTTAACCCACTGAGCCACCCGGGTGCCCCATGGTTAGTTTATTTAACCACAGAGCTCTTGCATGTGGTTAAGGGAAAAAAAAAAAAATAGAAAAGAAAATGGATGAAAAACCTCACAAAACTAATAAAGAGTCGTGGCTGACAAACCCTAAGGTGACTCCCCCAATTCCCACCTCCTGATGTTCATGCTTCTGTGTAATCCCCTCTCCTTATGTGTGGGTAGAATCTGTGACTTGCTTCTAACCAATAGCAGTGGGAAAGGTGATAGGATATCACTCCCAGATCATGTTGTGTCATATAAGACTGCATCAAGACTTAGCCAATTAGAGAATCAGGTTAAGAGGTTCTCCTTGCTGGCTTGATGGAATAGGCAGCCATGTTGAGGAAGCCAAATGGCAAGAAACTGTGAGTGGTCTCTAGGAACTATAGGCCAATAGCCAGCAGCAACAACGCTGGGGCCCTCAGTCATACCACTACAAGGAAATGAATTCTGCCAACCATATGAATGAACTCGGAAGCAGATTCTTCCCCACTCAAGCCTCCAGATGAAACGCAGCCCAGTCTACATCATGAAGGCAGCCCAGGGAGACCCTGAGCTGGGGACCCACCTAAGCAATCCCTGGACTCCTGACTTGTATAAACTGTGAAATAATGAATGTCTGTATTGTTTAAGCCACTAATTTTTTAATTTAAGTTTTTATTTATTTATTTGACAGACAGTAGGCAGAGAGGCAGGCAGAGAGAGAGGGGGAAGCAGGGACCCTGCTGAGCAGAGAGCCCGATGCGGGACTCGATCCCAGGACCCTGGGATCGTGACCCAAGCCGAAGGCAGCGGCTTTAACCCACTGAGCCACCCAGGTGTCTCTATTTATTTATTTTTAAACAGGTCTTTTTTCCCCCCAAAGATTCTATTTATTTATTTATTTGACAGACAGATCACAAGTAGGCAGAGAGGCAGGCAGAGAGAGAGAGGAAGGTAAGCAGGCTCCCCGCTGAGCAGAGAGCCCGATGCGGGACTCGATCCCAGGACCCTGGGATCGTGACCCAAGCTGAAGGCAGCGGCTTTAACCCACTGAGCCACCCAGGTGCCCCTAACATGGTCATTTTAAAAGATGTATTTTGGGGCACCTGGTGGGCTGTCAGTGGGACATGAGACTCTTGATCTTGGGGCCATGAGTTCAAACCCAGGGTTGTGTGTAGAGATTATTTACAATAAGTAAATAAAATGTTTAAAAAGAAAAGGTGTATTTTTCCTTCTACTCATATCCCCTAGTCACTTAGTGCCTTACTCCAGTGACAGTCTGTCACCAGGTCTTGCCTACACTTCCAGAACAAAGCAGTACATACTTGAGCAAAACAGATTTATATTTCTTTGTATTTTTAACATTTTTTCTTTTTTCTTTTTTTTTTTTTTTAAGACTTTATTTATTTATTAGTTAGAGAGAGAGAGAGATCGAGCACAGGCAGACAGAGAGGCAGGCAGAGGCAGAGGGAGAAGCAGGCTCACCGCGGAGCAAGGAGCCCGATGTGGGACTCGATCCCAGGACTCTGGGATCATGACCTGAGCTGAAGGCAGCTGCTTAACCAACTGAGCCACCCAGGCGTCCCAACATTTTTTCTTTTCATCTAGATGGTATACATATGCCCTTCTGAGCTTTTAGATTCTTTCTTTCTTTCTTTCTTTTTTTTTTTTTTTTTAATTTTGACATACAGGGCACCTGGGTGTCTCAGTGTTAAACATCTGAGCCTTAATCTTAGCTCAGGTCTTGATCTCAGGTTCGTGAGTTCAAGCCCGGCTCCGCACTGGGCATGGAGCCTACTAAAAAAATAAAAATAAATTAAAAAAGGAACTATTCTCTAAGCTGGGATATACATCATACATACAGAGTGTGCGAAACACACACATACATATATACACTTACACATATATGTGTGTGTGTATATGTATATCTATACATTTTATTTATTTTTAAATTTATTTGACAGAGAGAGAAATCACAAGTAGGCAGAGAGGCAGGCAGAGAGAGAGGGGGAAGCAGGCTCCCCGCTGAGCAGAGAGCCCGACTCGGGGCTTGATCCCAGGATCCTGAGATCATGCCCTGAGCTGAAGGCAGAGGCTTTAACCCACTGAGCCACCCGGGCGCCCTATATATACATTTTAAAGACAAAGGCAACAAGTGTGTAATCATCAGGCAGGCCATGAAATGAAATATACACGATCGTTAGCAGCTCTGCCTATCGCTGCTGTGGCCTCTCCTATCGCATAGCCATTGCTTCTCAGAAGCATAATCACTACACTGATTTCAGTCACCACCGTTTCCTTGCCTTTCCAATATAGTTTTCCCTCCTGTGCGCGCATCATCAGACGCTGTAGAATAGTTTCGCCCATTTTTGACCTTTACATACAGGAAACTATTCTCTTCTTTTGTGACGTATTTCTTCAGCTCCATGTTGTCAGGCCATGCTGCTGCTTGAAGGTGTGATTTGCTCGTTCTGTTGCTGTGGGGGTTTTGCACTGTCTTAATAAATCACAATTTATGGGGTGCCTGGGTGGCTCCGTGGGTTAAAGCCTCTGTCTTCGGCTCAGGTCATGATCTCAGGGTCCTGGGATCAAGCGCAGCATCAGGCTCTCTGCTCGGCGGGGAGCCTGCTTCCTCCTCTCTCTCTCTCTCTCTCTCTCTCTGCCTATTCGTGGTCTCTGTCTGTCAAATAAATAAAATCTTTAAAAAAATTTTTTTTAATGTTTTAAAAATCACAATTTATTTTTCCATTTTACTATGGATGGACCTTTGAAGGCTTTTCATTTTTTAATTTTTTTTTAAGATTTTATTTATTTATTATTTAGAGAGAGAGAGAGAGAGAGCGAGCACAGGCAGACAGAGAGGCAGGCAGAGGCAGAGGGAGAAGCAGGCTCCCTGCCGAGCAAGGAGCCCGATGTGGGACTCGATCCCAGGACCCTGGGATCATGACCTGAGCCGAAGGC
>ML103426.1:26601-45090 GCA_003697995.1 Taxidea taxus jeffersonii
GTGGGACTCGATCCCAGGACCCTGGGATCATGACCTGAGCCGAAGGCAGCCGCTTAACCAACTGAGCCACCCAGGCGTCCCAAGGCTTTTCATTTTTATTCTCTGAGGAACAGTTCTGCTCTGAACCGATGCACATGGGCAAGGCTCTCTCAAGATGTCTAAGTCCTAGGACTGGAATTTCTGGGGTTTAGGGCGTCCACAGTCCCAGTTTTTCTGAGCAGCTTACCAATTCACACTCCTGCCAGAAGTGCTTGAGAGTTCCTGTCATCCCACTTGACTGACAACATTTGGTATTGTCAGATTTCTTAATTTTATTTACTTATATATTTATTTTTTTTTTTAAGATTTTATTTATTTGAGAGAGAGAGAGAGAGGGAAAACATGAGTGGCGGGGAGGGACAGAGGGACAGGGGGAATCAGGGCTTATGTGTGAATGACATATTCAAGGATCGTCAGGGTAACACTGTTTATAAGAACAAAAGATTGAAAACAGCTTCAATCCCCAATGGCTGAGGACTGTTTAAGTAATTTATGATACAAATTTACAAGGGAACAATAATGCAGATTTTTATTTTTTCAAAGGATTTTATTTATTTAACAGAGAGAGAGATTACAAGTAGGCAGAGAGCAGGCAGAGAAAGAGGGAGGGAAGCAGGCTCCCCGCTGAGCAGAGAGCCTGATGTGGGGCTCGCTCGATCCCAGGACACTGAGATCATGACCCGAGCTGAAGGCAGAGGCTTTAACCCACTGAGCCACCCAGACGCCCCTAATGTACATTTTTAAAAAAGTTTTATGGGACGCCTGGGTGGCTCAGTTGGTTAAGCGGCTGCCTTCGGCTCAGGTCATGATCCCAGCATCCTGGGATCGAGTCCCACATCGGGCTCCTTGCTCGGCAGGGAGCCTGCTTCTCCCTCTGCCTCTGCCTGCCTCTCTGTCTGCCTGTGCTCACTCTCTCTCTCTCTAACTAAATAAATAAATAAAATCTTAAAAAAAAAAAGTTTTATGTAGACTGAAAAGGACTATCTTCCAAGATACATTGTTTTCTTTTTTTTTTTATATAAAGGTTTTATTTATTTGTCAGAAAGAGAGAGTGCAAACAGGGGGAGAGGAGAGCAGAGGGGGAAGTAGGCTCCTCGTCAAGCAAGGAGCCCCATGTGGGACTCAGTCCCAAGACGTTGGGATCACGACCTGAAACAAAGGCAGATGCTTAACTGACTGAGCCACCCAGGCATCCCGCAAGATATATTAAGAGAGATAATAGGCAGGTGTCCTATACAGTGTATAATATACTACCAATACCATAGTGAATATGCATATATACTTGCATTTGCATAAAATATCTTAGAAAGATCCTCAAGAAAATAGGAATAGTGGGTGTTTGGGGAATCAGGGTGGAGGGAGACATTTTTTACCGTATGTTCCTTTGCACCTTTTGGCTTTTCTAATAGTTACATGTGTTATCTTTTTTTTTTTTTTTTAAGACTTATTTATTTATTAGAGAGAGAGAGTGTGAGAGAGAGCATGAGCAGAGGGGAGAGGGAGAAGTAGGCTCCCACAGAGCAGAGAGCCCTACATGGGGCTTGATCTTAGGACTCTGGGATTATGACCTGAGCTGCAGGCAGAGGCTTAACCAACTGAGCCACCCAGGCGACCAGCATGTATCATCTATTAAAAGTAAGTTAGATGATTTTAAAATGTATGGAGTTTCTATTATGGAGCAGACTTGTGTTAATTCCTAGAAATATGGTGGTGACCAAAATAGAGACCTTGCCTTGTGGTGCTCCCAGTCCAGTGACAGGAGATGGTCACTAAAGCCATCATTGTGGTAACATGTGATGACTGCTAGAATAGGGGACATTGAGTCACAGCCCTCAGAGTTTCAGAGGTGAGCAGGCAGCCTGACATTTGTTTGGGAAGCAGAAAGAAGAGAAGGGGGAGCCAGCCCGTGGAGGTCCCTGGCAGAGAGCAGAGGTCCCGGCAGAGGAAACAGCATTTGTGGAGGGAGAGTAGAATTCTGTCCATTTGAGGAACTGAAAGAAGTTCAGCTCAGCCGGAAGTCGACATGAGCTGAGTCTGTTTTCAGAAAAAGCCACACTAGAACTACAGAGAAAGGATCGAAAGAGGGCAAGAGTGGAGTCAAGAAGACTGGTGAGGAAGCTCCTGTCGTCATTAGACAAGAGCGGACCAGAGGCTGGCTTAGGAGGACGACAGTGGGGACAGAAAGGAAGTGACAGATTCAAGAGACGCTGAGAATGTAGAATCTACAAAGTTAGTGGTTGGATGATGGCTGAAGGAGGGAGAGGATCGATATCATAGTAAAGACTAATATTTGGTAAGTACTTACTCGGCAGTAGTACCCACCCAGCACTTGGAGTGATTCTGTCGTTCAGTGACCTGGGGAGGTAGGTGCGGCTATGATGACAGTCTACAGATTTAAAGTCTGAGAGGGCGCAGGAACTTGCTTGCAGACACACAAGTATTACGTGGTAGACCCAGCAGTTGAAGCCGTTTATCTGGCTGCCACATTCCAGCTCTTAACCTGTCTCTCTCTCCCTCTTTTTTTTTTTTTTTAAGATTTTATTTATTTATTTGACAGAGATCACAAGTAGGCAGAGGCAGGCAGAGAGAGAGGAGGAAGCAGGCTCCCCGCTGAACAGAGAGCCTGATGTGGGGCTCCATCCCAGGACCCTGGGATCATGACCCGAGCCAAAGGCAGAGGCTTTAACCCACTAAGCCAGCCAGGTGCCCCTCTCTCTTTCTCTTTAAAAATTTATTTTACTTATTCCTGAAACAGAGAGAGAGAACGAAAGTGGTAGGAGGGGCAGAGGGAGAGGGAACGAATCCCAAGAAGTCTCCCGGCTGATTGTGGAGCCTCACACGGGACTCGATCTCACAACCCTGAGATCCAACCAACCAACCAACCAAGAGTTGGTTGCTTAACTGAGCCACCCAGGTGCCCCTCTTAACCCATCGCTTAAAGGCGACTCCCAGCTGCCAGGTTTGGGCAAATCAGTGGTGGACAATGCTATTTATTGAGAGAAAACACAAGAGAGGGAGAAGATTTGAGGAGGAAAATGGGCATCTGACTCCTCTAGTTTAAGGTCTCTCCAAGACACAGGAGTAGGTAAGTAAAATAGGCAGTTTTATACCTAAAAGTAGAGAGAGTTCTGGGCTGGAATTTGGGCCTCATTGGTATTCGAATAGTGCTTGAGGTCAAAGGAGTGGAGGAAACTAGACCATGACGGAGTAAGAACAAAGAGGAGCCAGGAGGGGCGCCTGGGTGGCTCAGCGGGTTAAAGCCTCTGCCTTCGGCTCAGGTCATGATCTCAGGGTCCTGGGATCGAGCCCCATGTTGGGCTCTCTGCTCGGCGGGGAGCCTGCTTCCTCCTCTCTCTGTCTCTCTCTGCCTGCCTCTCTGCCTACTTGTGATCTCATCTGTCAAATTAAAAAAAAAAAAAGGAGCCAGGAGAGGATTTTTCAGCAGGGAAATCACATGATCAAATCTTGTTTATAGGAAGACAAGTCCAGCAGCAGTTTGGAAGATTGGGGAATTCTGGTAGCAGAAGTGGATTCTTGGAGGAACAGGTAGCAGAGTGTCCAACACATGCATTCATTCTTGCCTTTAGTTATCTGCCAAGCATCGCCAGACGACTTGTGCGAGGTACCACCAAGCCCACGGAACACAGAGACAAACCAGACCCTGTCCCTGACCTTGTGGAACTTTGGGGCCAAGAAAGACAGAGATTAGTGAGCCTTATGAGAAGGGTAGCGGGGCACA
This sequence comes from Taxidea taxus jeffersonii, assembly GCA_003697995.1. Taxonomy (NCBI): domain Eukaryota; kingdom Metazoa; phylum Chordata; class Mammalia; order Carnivora; family Mustelidae; genus Taxidea; species Taxidea taxus. The sequence goes on from ML103426.1 coordinate 30,380, forward strand.
GGGCACTGTGGGAACACAGAGGAGGGAAAGGAGACTTAAATCTACTTTGGGCAGAGGGTTCCTCAGTAGAAGATGTGACTGGAGGTAAGCCTTTTGAGGGACAACTGAGTGTCCCCTCAATGAGTAACAGGCAGAGCCAGCAGGGTGGGTAAAGTTCCTGCTACCTTAAAATCATGACTTTAGTAACTGTAAAGGGGTTCAGTGAGACTGGGGCAGGGGATAGATGCACGAGAAAGGAAGATGGATAAGGCTGGAGATCCGGAGAGGCTCTTGAAAAGCTGGGTTCAGGGACGCCTGGGTGGCTCAGTTGGTTAAGCAGCTGCCTTTGGCTCAGGTCATGATCCCAGCGTCCTGAGATCGAGTCCCACATCGGGCTCCTTGCTTGTCAGGGAGCCTGCTTCTCCCTCTGCCTCTGCCTCTGCCTGCCACTCTGTCTGCCTGTGCTCACTCTCTCTCTCTCTCTCTGACAAATAAATAAATAAAATCTTTGGAAAAAAAAAAAAAAGAAAAGCTGGGTTCAATAGTGGTGAGATAGGAAATCACATGATCAGATTTGCCCTCTAGAAGGATCCCTGTGTCTGCAAAGTGGAGAATGGGCTGGAGGAGGCCAGAAGACAAGGAAGATAGCTAGGAGGATGTTGCAGTGAGAGTCAGGAAAGATTGGTTGCAGTGATTCAGGTAGAAATATTAAGGACCTGAACTGAGGTCTATGTACAATTCGGCTTTCTCTAAGTTATGCTGCATAAGAAACAGCTTTAAAATTTTACTGCTTATGGCAATCTATACTTACTTTTTGCTCATATAATAGGTTGCAGGTTGATTATCTTTCTGCTAGACTCAGCTACCCATATTGTTTCATTTTGGAATCCAGGTTGAAGAAATAGCCACTATCTGGGACCTTTTTTCACAGTGAAGGACTAGAGCCGAGCCCCACAATTGCATTTAAAATATGGATGAGTGGGATGCCTGGATGGCTCAGTTGGTTGAGTGGCTGCCTTTGGCTCAGGTCATGATCCCAGCGTCCTGGGATCGAGTCCCATATCGGGCTCCTTGCTCGGCAGGGAGCCTGCTTCTCCCTCTGCCTCTCCCTGCCTCTCTGTCTGCCTGTGCTCGAGCGCTCTCTCTCGGACAAATAAATAAATAAAATCTTAAAAAAAAAATACGGATGAGTGTGATAAAGTTCCCATATGATCACATCCCATCGGCCAGAGCATATCATGTGGCAAAATCCAAAGTTAATAGGCCAGGGAAACTTGTTAAGTGTTGGAGGAAATGAATACTTACAAACATATAGGATAGTTTCTAACAACGGGTTGTTGGGGACAGAAAGGAAAAGTGGATTTGGTGAGATTTAATGGATGTGCCAAGGATTACTTCAGGTGGCTAAACTGAAGGTGCTCCCACTCCACAAGAAAAAGGAGAGGGGAAGAGGAACCTTGTAGCAGATGACGCCCAGCATCGCATTGGCTTTCTTGTGATCATGGTACCCTGGTTTTGCTTTTAGGGAACCAATCTTTCTCCACTCTCAACCATTATGCTTTGGGTGAAACTTCTACCCCCTTACCAAGGGTGCCTGTGACCTCATCCTAAGCCAATGAGAACATACTGTACTCTTGAACACCGCTTTGTTCAAGTGGAGGTTCGCAACACACACATGGCCAGTCAGAGCCAGGGGGGCTCCATTTTAGGTCTTTAATTTGTGGACTTGAATAAGAAAGGTCAGAGTTCTGGCAGCATGAAGAGAATGGGACGTAGGAATGGAGTCAGCACACAGAGGAAGCAGAACAGGGAGGAGGTAGAGGAATGGTTTCTGGTGATATCACCTGAACTTTGACCAAGCCGTATGTGGAATGACCCCGGGGAAATATGAATTATAAGTATCAGAAACCTGGGGGATAAAAGCTAGAGAAGGAGTAGTTCATGGAGGTCAGAACAGTCCAAGCAAAAAATACTGAAGGGTTGAATAAATCAAGGCTTTGGAAATGGGTGGAAACACTGAATGAGATGCATATTTGAAGACCATGGAATTTGTTGGCTCACAGCATTTGGGGGGTAATGGAGAGAAAGGTGAAGATGATGGCATGCTAGCTAGTACATAGTGAGGAATGTTGGGGGGAATGGTGAAAGCATTGAGGTCAAGAGTACAGAATTGGGGGCATACTTGGTGGTCAAAGAACAGGTTCCATTTTGGACATGTTAAACTTAGGCGCCTACTGCACATAGAAATACTGACATGGGGCATGATAATGGGTCAAGAACAGGGATGTAGGCATGGAAAATGTCAACATATAGTTCAGAGTTGCAGCTAAGGGGTAAAGGAACTTTCCCAGAGTGCTAATAAAGACAGAATGGAAGAGGGTCATGGACCTTGGAGAAGCACACCCATTTAAGGAGCTGTCAGTGAATGCAGAGCGATGAAAATTGGAGAGGCATGGTCATGGAGAAGGGAAGGGTGAAGGGCTGCAGTAGCCAAGGAATTAGGTAGTCCCCAGGAGCAGGGGGTTTTTATAACACTTCCCTCTCCCGTGCACTCTACATCCAAACTGTTGGCAAAGGTGATCATCCTATTTTAAAAACATGTCTCGGGCACCTGGGTGGCTCAGTCCTTAAGTGGCTGCCTTCAGTTCAGGTCATGATTCCAAGGTTCTGGGATCCAGCCCTTCCCCCCCACCCCCCAACCCCCAGCATTCTGCCTGCTCAGCGGGAAGCCTGCTTCACACTTTCCCACTTCCCCTGCTTCCCTCTCTTCCTGTGTGTCTCTCTCTATCAAATAAGTAAATAAAACCTTAAAAAACAAAACATGTCTCAGATCCCTCCACTTATCTCCGTCCCCATTCCCAGCATGTGGTCTAAGCCACTATTTCGCCCACAGTACAAGATTTCACTGCTTTCCCTGCTTCTACTCTTGCTCCATTTCAAACCCATTCTCCACGAAAAAGCCAGAGGGAACTTTTAGAAATCTAAACTGAATCATGTCACTCTACAGCTCAAAGCCCTCCGAAGTCCTCCTACTGCTCTTAGAATGAAGCCCATGGGTGACAAGGAACTGTTCCAGGGCTGTAGGTAGGGAATGACACAATAAAATCTGAGAATTTGGAAAGCATTTTGGAAAGTCACTCTAATAGCTGGGAGGGGGGCAGAGAGAAGAGGACCAGAGAATACAGTGAGGAAGCTGTTGCATAGGGACAGAAAATGGGTTTGAGGAATATTTAGGCAATTCAATCTATGAGTTTGGTGGTTGACTGGTTAATGGACGGAGATAGGGAGTTGAGGCAGTGATGTAGCAGGCAGCATGGGGTGTGGTGCACAAACAATGAATTTTGGAACACTGAAAAAAATTAAATTAAATTTAATTTAATTTAAATTAATTTTTTTAATGATATTATGGGGACGCCTGGGTGGCTCAGTCGGTTAAGCGGCTGCCTTCAGCTCAGGTCATGATTCCAGGGTCCTGGAATCGAGTCCCACATCGGGCTCCTTGTTCCACAGGGAGCCTGCTTCTCCCTCTGCCTCTGCCTGCCACTCTGCCTGTGCTCGCTCCTGCTCTCTGTCTGACATAAATAAATAAAATCTTTTAAAAAATAAATAAAAATAAAAATAAATAAAAAATGATATTATGGGCTCAACAGTGTCCCTCCCTAAATTCAGAAAGTCCTTACTCCTTGTAGCTCAGAATGTAGCTATATTTGGGGACAAGATCTTCAAAGAGGTGATTAAGTTAAAATGAGACTGTAGGGTGGGGCCCTAATCTTATGACTGGTGTCCTAATAAGAGAAACAGATACCAGGGATTCGGGTACACAGAAAAAAAAGCCCTGTTTTGAGGACACGGAGAAGGCAAATGGGTTACTCTGAAATAAGAAATATGTATTTGGTCTTTGTCCCCAGTTCCTGGCACAGAGCTCCTAAAATCCTTGGAATTTCCTGAGTGACTAGGTGAGAGAACCGTCTTTTGTTATTCATAATTAGCCCCTTTCAACCACACCTGAGTTTATGCAAATGAGGTGACTCTTGGCGCACCCCAAGCCCCTAGATAGCCTTAGGATCCTCCCCTGCCGAGGGATCCAACCCTGTGACTGGACGGTTGGAACTTTCAGGTCCACCCCATCCCCCGCCCCTGGGCAGTAGAGAGGGGTTGGAGATTGAGTTCATCTCAACGGTTCAATAATTTAATCAACCGTGCCTCTCTGATGGAATTTCCATAAAAATGCTAAACTATGAGGTTTGTAGAGCTTCTGGATTGGCAAACATGTCAAGGTGCTCTGAGGGTAGTACACCCAGAGAGGGCATGGAAGCTTCCAGCCTGTCCTCCCATAGCTGCCCTATGCACTTCTCCCATTTGCTGGTCCCGGAGCCACATCCCCACAAACAGATAGCAGGAAGTAACGTGGCCTTCCTAAGTGAGCCATTCTAGCAATTTACTGAACCTGAGGAGGGTTCATGGGAACCCCCTATTTATGGCCTCAATCAAAAAGTACAGGAGGCCTGGGAATTGTGATTGGCTTCTCTTTTTTTATTTTTATTTTTATTTTTTAAACATTTTATTTATTTATTTGACAGAGATCACAAGTAGGTAGAGAGGGAGGTAGAGAGAGAGTGGGGGTGAAGCAGGCTCCCCGCTGAGCAGAGAGGCCTGATGTGGGGCTCCATCCCAGGACCCTGAGACCATGACCTGAGCCGAAGGCAGAGGCTTAATCCACTGAGCCCCCCAGGCACCCCCCTCTTTTAAAAAGATTTTATTTTTATTTATTTGACAGATATCACAAGTAGGCAGAGTCAGGCGGGGGGGGGGGGGGGGATGCAGGCTCCCTGCTGAGCAGAGAGCCCGATGCGGGCTCCATCCCAGGACCCTGAGACCATGACCTGAGCCGAAAATCCCAGGACCCTGAGACCATGACCTAAGCCGAAGGCAGAGGCTTAACCCCCTGAGCCACCCAGGCGCCCCGTGATGGGCCTCTGAAAGGGGCGCTCTCTCTCAGGGGACCCAACCCTTCATCTATGGCGTCTGATTTTAACTCTGGGCAGTTCGTGTCAGGACTGAATAGAATTGCTGGATGCCCAGTGGGTGCCCAGAGAGGGGGAGAACTGGTTTTGGGTGTCGAAAACCACCACCAACAACATTCATGTGATCAGAGTGGCCCCCTGCAAAACAGAGCACTCTCAACAGCCACCAGACCTGCCCAAAGCTTGATCTTGGACTTCTAGCCTCCACAACTGTGAGAAAATAAATCTCTGTTGTTTAGGCCTCTCAGCCTCCAGTATTCTGTTAGAGAAGCCCTGACAAATGCACCCAGGGGAACGTGTGGAAGGACCGCGAGCTGATGGCGGCAAGCAAGTTGGGTATGTGGGGTCTCAACCTGAGAGTGGGGTCTGGGCTGGATAAAGAGATTGTTGGGCAAAGTGTGGTATCAGTCTATTGTCTCTGTCTCCAGTGGAGATCATGGAAAGTGAGAAGAAAGTCATCACCTTTTATTTTCAGTCTGGGAGGATGCTGCTTGTTGACTTCCCATTGTTCAGGTCCTGCTTCCTCCTTCCAACCAGAAACCTGGTTTTGTTTGGGTCTTTGTACCTCCCCAGGCAGCCTATGAGAATCTTGGGACTCTGACACCATTCCCTGCTCCGGCACTGGATCCCCTTTCCTTTAAGCCAGAATGAAAAATTCATTTTCCTAGTGAGTGAGTAGTTCTAGAAGTTGCTTAAGCTAATCATCTCAACCCGTTCCTCTGGTCACTGTCATGTTCTAGGGGTTGGCAGAGACTGTAGGTAGCCTCCAATATTTCTTCTTTCTGTAGAACTCTCCATTTTGAGCCAGGCATTGGCCACCCTCCCCCTAAAGACTATATTTCCAGTCCCACCACTTGCAACTAGGTGTGGTCATGGAGTAAGTTTCGACCAATCATATGTAGATATGATTGGTGAAAGCCAATTTTGAGAAGTATCCTTAAAAAGGGATGTTGTAATCATCCATTGCTGCATTAAAAAATTACCCCAAAACTAAGTGCCTGAAAACAAGACATTAGTTTCTTGAAGTTTCTGTGGGTTAGGAATCCAGCAGCGTTTTAGCTCGATGGTTCTTTGGGGTGAGGCTGTAATCAAGGTATTGGGGCGGGGGGAAGCTGCCATCACCTAAAGGTTCCATGAGGAGGGTTTGCTTCTGAGCTCACTCATGCAGCTCTTGAGGTCGCAAAGGAAGGATCCATTTCAAATTTACTAACATGGGGCTCTGTGCAGGACTGCCTCATGACATAGCGGCTGGATTGCCCCAAAGCAGGCCACCCAGAGATGGTGAAAGAAGGGCGCCCGGGTGGCTTAGTGAGTTAAAGCCTCTGCCTTAGGCTTGGGTCACGGTCCCGGGGTCCTGGGATCGGGCCCCGTGTCCGGCTCTCTGCTCCATGGAGAGCCTGTTTCTTCCTCTCTCTCCCTGCCTGCCTCTGTCTACTAGTGATCTCTGCCTACCAAATACATAAATAAAATCTTGAAAAAAAAAGAGAGAAAACACCCAAGACAGAACCACCATTTTTTTTTTTTTTAGAAACACCATTTTTTTATGAACTCATCTTGGAAGTAACATACTACTACTTCTGTAATCTATTCCTTACAAGCAAATAAGTCTAGCCCATGCTTGGGGAGAGAGGATTACACAAATATGTGAATACTGGGAGGCAGGGAAAACCTGGCACCATTATAGAGGCTGTCCCCCACAGTGAGAAGAGCTCACCTCTTTACCTTTTTCTTCCGCCTGCTGACTAGAAAAAGAGAATTAGCGGCTGGAATTCAAGCAGCCATCTTGTACCATGAGGTGATCTTGGGAATGATGGGTGCGAATAGCACAGCAAAAGGACAGAAAGAGCCAGGGTCCCTGACATTGTGGAGACCCATTCCCTCCGAAGGCTGTGTCTCTCAGCTTTTATTTATCTTGTTTAAGCCATTGTTATTTTGTACTTCCCATTTCTGACGGTCAAACTTAACCCTGTGTGACCCAGGTCTTTAGTGTGGCCTGGAAACTACTCTTGGTTGGTAAAAGAGCTGGTTTCTTACCATTTTTATGCTTTAGATATGAGAATTAAGTTCTCTTTCTTTCTTTCTCTCTCTTTTTATTTTTTTAGAAGATTTTATTTACTTATTTGAGAGAGAGTAAGAACGCACAAATGGGAGGAGGGGCAGAGGAAGAGGGAGAAGCAGACTCCTTGCTCTACTAAGTGCAGAGCCCAATGCAAGACTCAATCCCAGGCCCCTGAGATCAAGACCTGAGCCAAAATGAGACCCTTAACTGACAGAGCCACCCAGAGGGACACCCCTCAGTCTTTTATTAAAAGTATGGTTGAGCGGCGCCTGGGTGGCTCAGTGGGTTAAAGCCGCTGCCTTCGGCTTGGGTCGTGATCCCAGGGCTGTGGGATCGAGCCCCGCATCGGGCTCTCTGCTCTGAGGACAGCCTGATTTCTCCTCTGTCTCTCTCTGCCTCTCTGCCTACTTGTGATCTCTGTCTATCAAATGAATAAATAAAATCTTTAAAAAAAAAAAGTATGGTTAAAAAAAAAGTATGGTTGATACACAATGTTACATTAATTTCAGGGTTACAATATAGTCTATATGTTATACTGTGCTCACCACAAATGTAGCGACCATCTGTCACCATGCAACACTGTTACCATACCATTGACTATATTCCTTATGCTGTACCTTTCATCCCTGTGACTTATTTGTTCCATTACTGGAAGCCTGTACCTCCCACTCCCTTGCCCCCATTTTGCCTACCTCTTCACTCTCCTTGCCTCTGCCAACCACCAGATTGTTCTCTGTATTTATGGGTCTATATTGCTTTTTGTGTGTTGTGCATTTCTTTTGTTTTTTAGATTCCACAAACAAGGACATGCTCCTGATACATGTTCACTGAAATCACTTTCAGTCTCTTGCCTTCTTTGAATTCAGCCACAAACTGTCCTGAGTTCCCTTGCCCAGGCTCATCCTCTCTCCCCTTTCAGCGATTTCTCCATTCAGATGCAGAGACTTGAACCTATTTGCAGATTGTGAAGAAGAAACTGGCAGAGAGGATGAAATTAAAATCCAGGAGGAGTCAGGAATAATTAGTGGAACAATGCCCCAGAGCAGGGGGCAGCAACTACAGAGGCCAGCTGCCGGTTTTTGTAAATCAAAATTTATTGGAACCTAACCCCACCCATTCATTTACTGATTGTCTATGGCCATTTTCTAGCTACAAAGGAAGAAAGGCCAGCAGAGCCTGAAATATTTCTTATCTTGCCCTTAGTTTGCTGACTCCTGCCCTAGAGGAGGCAGGAGGTGGGGGACTGGGTGCCCAGGAGTCAAAGATGCCCAAGAGGTAGTAAAAAAAAAAAAAAAAAAGTGGGGCCCACTGCCTGTAGGGAAAGTAGCATGATTAAGGTGAGGCTGAGAAGGAGGAGGAGACAAGAGGCATGGGGAGGCTCCATGCTTTTCTGAAAGGCAGGGGCTTGGGGGGGGGGGGGGGGGGGGGGGGTGTTGGGGGGGGGGGGGGGCAGGGAGGCAACGAGATGGGGATGTCAAGGACTGAGGTTTCTTTTTTTTTTTTTTTTAAAGATTTTATTTATTTATTTGTTAGAGCGAGCACAGGCAGACAGAGTGGCAGGCAGAGGCAGAGGGAGAAGCAGGTTCCCTGCCGAGCAAGGAGCCCGATGTGGGACTCGATCCCACGACGCTGGGATCATGACCTGAGCCGAAGGCAGCCGCTTAACCAACTGAGCCACCCAGGCGTCCCAGGACTGAGGTTTCTGAGGTGCTGAGACGCATGATGGTGGGAGAGCATCGTCTGGACCCCGTGTCAATCACTAGCACCACAGCTCTCTGTCCCTGCACAGCTCTCTGCCTGGGGCCCAGATGCCCAAGTTCTCTGTGAGTGTGAGAGAGAAGCAGGTGGTGGTTTGAGGAGACTGGTGGTGGAGACCTAGCAGGGAAAGGCTGCAGAGCTGGAGGCATAGGAGGTGAGGAACCGTGAGCCTCTGCTTCTGCAGCTGCAGGGACAAGGCCAGCAGGTTCCCTGGGTGCCAGTGAGAACAAGCGGCTGCAGGGAGTGGGCTCTGAGTGTGGATGCTGAGGGGCTTTTTTTTTTTTTTTGCCATGAAAGTGGGAGCAAAAGGCCACAGAAGAGGTGTGAAGGGTGAGGAAACTCAGAACAGTCTAGAGTTGAACAAAGCAAAGAAAGCCAGAGACTGGGTAGGATTTCCACACTTACTCTAATTCAGTTAACACTGAGAGCCTTAAAACAATCACGGACTAGTTACTAAGAGCATTTGGGAAAATTAGGAGTAGAAAACCTTAAAACAAATAAAACAAGTGTTTCTTTCTTTCTGGGGCACCTGGGTGGCTCAGTGGGTCAAGCCTCTGCCTTCGGCTTGGGTATGATCTCAGGGTCCTGGGATCAAGCCCCGCATTGGGCTCTCTGCTCAGCGGGGAGCCTACTTCCCCTTCTCTATCTGCCTGCCTCTCTGCCTACTTGTGATCTCTCTGTCAAATATATAAATAAAATCTTAAAAAAAAAAAAAAAATTTCTTTCTTTCTCCGGTAAAAGCCCAGGACTGGTGTTAGGGACTCTAGCTGGCATCAGGGGCCCAGCCTCCTTCCTTCCACCTTCTTGCCCTGCTTTGTGCATTTTCCTTTCCCAAATGATCTCTGCCCCAAGGACTAGCAGCCATCACATTTCCACTTTAGCCTGGAAAAGGAAGAAATGGGAGAAGGGGGCATGCCCCTCCCTGTAAGAGCTCTCCCAAGAAGCTGCACCTGCCATTACATATCCCCTTGGCCACAATGTAGTTTACACAGCTATACCTTGCTGCAAGGCAACCTTGGAAATACGGCCTTCATTCTGAGTGGTCATGTGCAAACCTAAATTTTGCAAAAAGTGGAAAACACAGATTGGGAAACCAATACTTTTCTCTGCCATGTCCCACTCTTTTGTCTATGCATATGAAAGACGATTGTACATTTCGATTTACACAGGATAGTCATGATTTACACTGTTATCCCACATAATTATTGACAGCACTCCTTTTCACTCAAAAGTGGAAAAAAAAAGGAGAAAAACTGGTGGTTCCTTAAAAAGTTCAACCTAGAAACATATGATCCAGCAATTCTATCCTAGGTATTGACCTGAAAGAACTGAAAGAAGGGACACAGATTATTTCTACACTCATATCCATAGCAGCATTTTTCATAATAGCCAGAAGAGGGAAACGACCAATTGTCCATGACCAAATTGATAGATAAACAAAATGTGGAATATATGTGCAATAGAGTATTATTCAGCCATTAAAAAAGAATGAAGTTCTAATTCATGCTACGTCATGATGAACCTTGAAAACATTATGCTCAGGGAAAGAAGCTAGACACAAAGGACAGATACTATATGGTTCTGCTTGTATTTAATGGGTACAGAGGTGTTTTGTTCTGTTTTGTTTTGTTTTAAGATTTTACTTATTTATTTGACAGACAGAGATCACAAGCAGGCAGTGAGGCAGGCAGAGACAGAGAGGAGGAAGCAGGCTCCCTGCTGAGCAGAGAACCAGATGTGGGGCTCGATCCCAAGGACCCTGGGATCATGACTTGAGCGGAAGGCAGAGGCTTTAACCCACTGAGCCACCCAGGCGCCCCAAGGGTACAGAGTTCCTACTTGGGATGATGAAAAATTCTGGGAATGGCTACAAGAGCACAATAATGCGAATGTACTTAATGCCACTAAACACTTAAAAATGGCTAAAATGGTGAATTTTATGATATGTATATTTTACCATAATAAAAGAAAAGAGAAAAACCAAAACTTGAGGTATTTACAAAGAGAAAAGAAGGCATAAATGTCCATACAAATACTGACTATTCAGAGCAGCTTCACCATAGAAACTGGAAACAAGCTGACGGCACACCAGCAGGTGAGTGGATAAGCAAACTGTGGTACAGCTGCACAGAAAAACAATACTCAGCTGGAGTACAACTCAGCCATCAAAAAAATAGGAAATCTTGCCATTTGCAATGAAGGGAATGGAAGTAGAGGGTATTATGCTAAGCGAAATAAGTCAATCAAAGAAAAACAATGATCATATGATCTCATTCATATGTGGAATTTAAGAAACAAAACAGAGGATCATAGGGGGAGAGAGGAAAAAATAAAATAAGATGAAATCAGAGAAACCACAAAAGACTCTTAATCACAGGAAACAAACTGAGGGTTGCTGGAGGGGGAGGGGGATGGGGTGACTGGGGGATGGGCATCGAGGAGGGCACGTGATGTATGTAACAAGCACTGGGTATTATACAAGACTGATGAATCACTGTCCTCTACCTCTGAAGCCAATAATACATTATATGTTAATTAATTGAATTTAAATGAAAAAAATGTAAGGAAAAAACACTACTCAGCAATATAAAGGAATCAACTGCTGAGACATACAACAACATAAATGAATCTCAATTACACTGCATGATAGAAGCCAGACAAAAGAGTATACAGTGTTTACACATAGATTTATATAAAATTTACATAACATTCTAGAAAATGCAGGCTAAGGAACGGTGACAGAGGTAGATCGGTAGTTGCCTGGAGAGGGGTACAGGTAGAGACAGGAGAGAAAGTTTACCAAGGGACACAAGGAGTTTTGGGAAGGGGGACAGATATGTTCCTTATCTTCATTGCAGGGACAGTTTCATGGACACATACAAGCGTCAAAACTTTTCAATTTGTATACTGAAATATGTGCAGTGTTTTTGCTTGCCGAGTGTACCTCAATAACGCTATTAAAATAAATATGCGTGCATACTTACATCGACATATGAAGAGATAACATAAATAAGTGTTCTAGTGGGGCGCCTGGGTGGCTCAGTGGGTTAAAGCCTCTGCCTTCGGCTCAGGTCAGGATCCCAGTGCCCTGGGATCGAGCCCCACACCCGCCTCTCTGCTCATCAGGGAGCCTGCTTCCCCCCTCTCTCCGCCTGCCTCTCTGCCTGCTTGTGATCTCTGTCTGTCAAATAAATAAATAAATAAATAAGTGTTCCAGTTTGGGCAGTATGTCCCATGGTCACCCTATATATATCCTTCTTTCCATACATAGAGCACACTCACCTGTGCCCAGTAGAGAACCCCAAATCTCACTGCACCCTGCTCAAAGTCTGTAACCATCCACCAGCTCCACAGGTCGGTGCAACCTACCAACGGAGAAGTCAAACTCTCATTTAAATACACGCCAGTGGCACAGGAACAAGATAATCCCCACCCCCACCCCCGGCCACACACAAATGACCATCCTGAAAATTAAAGGCTACGAAACACACAGCAGATGATGGCCTACTGCAATCCACAGCATCTTCTGAGTGGGGACAGGGAAGATTCCCTTCTCTGGCAGTAGAATTAGTTCCTGTGTGGACTTAAGGTGATGGCCACTAGCTCTTCCTACTTTGATCCCGCATGGAATCAAGGGGTGAATGTCACAGAGGTTTGCAGGCCAAGCTAGTGGTTTCTTTGCAGATATAATTCTTTGAAACACTTAAATGGCTTTCAGGCTATTTGCTTCAAGTGCAAATGACCACAGCAAAGATCTCATCTAGATAAAACTTTTAAGCCTGGGTACTTTGGTTTTTTACAAATGAGCCTCTGTGTTGAGACTAACAGCAGCCATCTTCATTCCCCCTGAAATAGGGTGGGAAAGCAGCATCCTTTAATCCTGTTTTTGCCTTCAGGCTCATGGCCTCTGGGAGAAAGTTAGTCTAATCTCTTGCTACTGCTCCCAGGCCACTCCCTATAGCCGCTCAGGGTTGAAATACCAAAACAAGGAATGCCTGGGTGGCTCAGTTGGTTGAGGGGCTGCCTTCGGCTCAGGTCATGATCCCAGCGTCCTGGGATCGAGTCCCGCGTTGGGCTCCTTGCTCGGCGGGGAGCCTGCTTCTCCCTCTGCCTCTGCCTGCTGCTCTGTCTGCCTGAGCTCTCTCTCTAATAAATAAATTTTTAAAAAATCTTTAAAAAAAGAAATACCAAAACAAATGGCTTCTTTGGGCTGTGAAAGTCATCTCCACGCTCTGGAACTCTTGGACAACTTGAACTGTGAACCACCAGTGGAGTATCTTTCTTTCTATCTCTGCCAAAGACTGGGGAGCTTCAGCCCATGCCCCCCTCCAGTAAGATCGAAAAAGCAGCAGACAGCACCCGAAACACAGGAAGACTGAATTTTCCCAACTAGTTCTCCAGTATTCCTGCCTTGCTTGGAACTAGCCTTCCAAGGGCTGCTGGAGGTTATGACCCATGAGTGTGTTGTGAAGTCAAGTGGGTCACAGCCAATTTTTCGTGTTAAGGAGCTAGAATAGAATAGAAAATATTAGATGTATGCAGCCGGGGGCAGGAATAGAAGCTCAGCTATGCTGAATTCCCTGCTCAGGCTGCTGCTAGCTCTCTGGCCCATGCCCCTCTGATAATGGGTGGCCTCTGTCCTCAAGCAACAAGACAGTATCTACAGTCCAGGCAGAAGTCTGGGGAGAGATGAAGGAGGAGGCAAAGGGGACACCCACAGTCTCTTACTCTCTGTTCTTAGAAGCCACCACACACATCTCTGCTTAATATCCCACCCACAAGAGCTTAGACACAGGGCCACAGTTAATGCAGGGCGGGGAGAGATGTGGTTTTTATCCTGGGTAACGTGTCCATCTAAAAGCTGTATTAAATGGAAAAAATGAAAGAGGTTGTTAATTATAAGGCAACTGACAATGCATGAATATATGTAGATTAAAAAAATTATTAATTTCAAGGCATCATGGGTGCTAATCAATGATCTCAAAACCCTCAGAGCTGGGCATCTGGGTGGCTCAGTGAGTTAAATGTCTGCCTTCAACTCAGGTCATGATCCCAGAGTCCTGGGATCAAGTCCTACATCAGGCTCCTTGCTCTGCAGGGAGCCTGCTTCTCCCTCGCCCTCTGCCAACCATTCCTTGTGCTTGTGCTCTCTCTGTGTTAAATAAATAAATAAATACAAACCAAAAACTCCCAGAGCTATTCTCACCTAAGAAGAAGTAGACACTGTGTTCTTGGTCTGCCTTTGACCCATTCCCACCAAGAGTGTCTCCAGACTTGCAGCTCTTCAACCACTAGATACAGGGCTTAAAAGTGGAGTCAAGATTCCCAGGTGCAGATCCAGACTATACCCTTACAAGCCACGTGACTTTTGTTGGCAAGTTATTTTAACTCAGTCTCTCTTTCCTGGGTGCTAAAATAATGCGAGACCAATACTTCCACAGCAGAGCATTTTTATGAAGATGAGATATGAATTTGTGTGTAAGGAAGTGGAGAGGCAGGCACATGGTTAGCTCTTAATAAATGATAATTCTAGTTCATTATTCAGTATCATCTTGCTACCCCAAGGCTAAACTTCCCCACACGTGACAATCTTCTAGAATGTGTCTGTGGTGTCAGCCCCATTTTTCATCCCATGGTCCCTTTCTTATTTTGTAATAACATTGTTTCCAATTAAAAAGTAATACAACCTAACAATTTCAGCTCTAGGAATCTATTTTAGAGACTCCCATGAGCACTCAAAGATGCACCTGGAGTGCTGGCATTGTTTGTAACAGTAACAAATTGGAAAACAATTATCAATAAGAGAGTATTTAAAAATTAAGGAACTGTCAGACTCTGGAATCTCATAAAGCCATTTAAAAGACCAAACTGACTTCTTTTTTTTTTTTTTT
>RCUC01137085.1:0-62135 GCA_003697995.1 Taxidea taxus jeffersonii
TTAATTAACACAAGCACTTGCTTCTTGTGGAGCACTTTACTGTAATTTAGAACAAATTAAGGAAAAAAATCACTCAAGTGCTGTTTTCTTCACACCATGAAGTGAGCATGGTGGGCCAAAGTTAACTCATTTAAGATATTGTCATCCATTTCTTGTAATTATGAGTAGCAATACCATTTTCTTGCAAAAAAAAAAATCCTGATCCATGCTATTTTCAATTTGTTTCGGCTTCTATTTAATAATGGAAATTGATTTTAAAAATGAATATAAAGTGCCCTTTTCAGTCTCTCCCATTAAGTGTCTCATTTATATTAAATTCAAGCATTATATATTTTCCTAGGCATTCTTCAAAGAAATATACTTGGAATTTAATATGATAAGCTATTAAAGGACTTATATTAAAGGATATTTTCTCTTGCCCCTCCCCTAACCCTAAAATTGTGACTTTATTATTGTTTTCACATGGAATTTTGTGAATTGACTTGAACTTCTTGAGACTCAACTTATGAGGTCATGTCCCAAGGAGGTTATTTAAAATTTACTTTTACCTGCTTAGAGAGGAGAGCTGGTAGGAGCTGGAAACCCAAATCAGAGACATAGGAATCAATGGGATTCTTGCCTCTGCCAAGTTTGAGGGGAGAGTGAGACCTAGAGCCAGAAGAAAGAACCAGGAAAACTCACTAAAAGGGTAGGGAGGAGTGAGGACTTAAAAGGAAACATTAGGGACGCCTGTGTGGCTCAGTTGGTTGAGCAACTGCCTTCAGCTCAGGTCATGATCCCAGCGTCCTAGGATCGAGTCCCACATTGGGCTCCTTGCTTGGCAGGGAGCCTGCTTCTCCTTCTGCCTCTGCCTGCCACTCTGTCTGCCTGTGCTCGCGCGCTCTCTCTCTCTCTAACAAATAAATTAATTAAAATAAATAAAAAAATTTAAAAGGAAACATTACATTGCTGTCACCAAGGACTTTGGAGTTCTTGATTCAAAATGCAGTTCTGGGGAAACTATGAGAAATGTTCAAGAATGAGGATGTCTGGAAAGATATATGCACTGCTATGTTTTTTGCATTATTATTTACAATAGCCAAATTGTGGAAATATCCATCAATTGATGAATAGATAAAGAAGATGTGGTACACACACACACATGCACACACACACACTGGACCTATTACTGAGCCATAAAAAAGACTGAAATCCTGCATTTGCAACAACATGGATAGATCTAGAGAGTACAATCCAACTGAAATAAGTCAGTCAGAGAAAGACAAATACCATATGATTTCACTCATGTGTGGAATTTAAGAAACAAAGAGAGAGAGAGAGATTTAAAACAAAAACAAGGGGCACCTGGGTGGCTCAGTGGGTTAGGCCTATGCCTTTGGCTCAGGTCATGATCTCAGGATCCTGGGATTAAGCCCTGCATCGGGTTCTGTGCTCAGCAGGGAGCCTTCTTCCTCCTCTCTCTCTCTGCCTGCCTCTCTGCCTACTTGTGATCTCTCTCTCTGTCAAATAAATAGAGGAAATCTTAATAAATAAATAAATAAAACAAAAACAAAAACAGACTCTTAAATATAGAGCACAAACTGATGATTACCAGAAGGGAGGCAGGTGAAAGGATGGATGAAATAGGTGAAGGGGATTAAGAGTACACTTCTTCATGATGAGCACTGAGTAATGGATAGAATTCTTGAATCATGATATTGTGCACCTGAAACTAATATAATACTATATGTTAATTGGAATTTTATTAACTGGAATTTAAAAATTTTTTTTAAAGAATTAACATGTCTAAATAAATAGAGTGTTTACCCAGGCCATAGGTATACATAGTCCTTAAGCAAAAGCTTATCTGATGGGACAAGAGATTGTTTTAACCCTGTTTTCCTCCAGATGACACCTCAAAGTGCAAAGGAAAACCAGTGCCACTCACACTGTCCCACACGGGGCACCTCCGAGTGAAGCAGTGCCTCTTGGCCATGGGGAAGGACAGGAGAGCTAGTGACATTGGTATTCACCATAGAAACTCCAAGTCAATACTACAACTTACACTTCCAAAGGGAAGTTTAGAGAGAAAAGAGAAATATTGAGCAGGAAGGCCTACTTGCTTATGTATTGCTTTAGAAGATAATCTGTAAGTTAATTGCATATTAATAAGTAAATTTAATGTTACACTTTAGTAATAAACTACATTTGTTAAGAAGTGTACTTTCATGGATGGCAGCCATCACAATCATCCTACTGTTGTTATTCCTCATCCTGCATTGGAAGCACTTTCATCTAAACTCAGGTGGGACTCAGGGAATCAAAAATATCAGTTAGAGCAAGGAACCACAGGAATTGATAGATGCATACTTAGTGTAAACATTTTATTTTCTGCCTCTCTGACTACTTGTGATTTCTGTCTGTCAAATAAATAAATAAATCTTTAAAAAATTTGTATTTTCTATGAGGATACACGAAGACACATTTTTCACAGATTTTTTGGTATAGGGACAGTATCATTCATTTTAATATGGCTTCCTGTTGGCCTCATGCATAAAGCATACCCATAGGGTTTTGTCCACAATCTCTAGTTTCAGTGTCCTCAGTGCAGTGCAAATTTAAAAATAGCTGTAGGCCAATCTAAGTGCAAAGCCCTAAATTTTTATAACTTTCACAATATTTATAGTTGTCTTGCTCAATAACACAATTAGGTATTCACCTCCTGTACTGAATCTTCTCAAAGATTTTAGCTGAGTTTTCATAAAGGAATTTTCTTTTTATACTCATGTCTTATGTTTTTAAATTTATCTACACTATAAAATTACAATACCTAGTACCAATTGGCATGATTAAATTTGGGAACAAACACAACCAACACAGTAGTATTTGAGGATCACAGATTGATGTTATGCATCCTGTTTTTCAGATGAGGAAAACAGGCTTAGAAACATTCTTCAATTTGACCACCGAATGATACATGGCTAGTTTGTGGCAAAGTTGGATTCAGAACCTGATCTCATGATTCCTGGTTTCCAGCTTTTGTCAGTAGTTTGTGCTGCCGGCTGTTTGATTAACCCCAGGGCACTACAAGAAAAGTGGAGGTTAGAGGAGTTGAGGGCATGGTAGACAGGACCAGAGACCATGCCACTGGACCATAAAATCAGAGATGGGCAAATAGGTTTCTCAGCTAACTCAGATACCTTGGAAGGTGAGACATAATTGCTACTCTGCTTTGGAATCCAGACAAGTCTCTGGAACAGGGAAGGAGTCCCGAAAGGAGTAGAAAGGAGCTGAAGGAAAGGAGTGGAGGAGGGGAAGATAGAATCCCGGAGGAGCTCTACAGATTACCTGAGAAACAATTGAAAGCAAAATTAACCATTTCTTTTTTCTGATGAATCTTATGAATGGCAAGACTTCCTCCTGCAGTCCTGAACAGTAGCAAGATTGGGTTGTTTCTGTTTGGTCCCATCTTTCCAAAGACTGATGCATTCTTATTAAAAGCTAGTAAGCTGCATTCCAAACTGATTAAAGATATCAAACAAACAGCTCTGAAAGTCACATAACCCTAGGGAAAAAGGAGAACTTTGACAAAGCCTTTTTCATCATTAATGACTGAGAAGCAAAAGAATGGGAACTGCAAGACCACTGAGTATAGATTCTAATAGGTCATATCCAGATCAGATATAAATGCAGTCTCTTAACATCACTTCTGTTCCAGTCATATGTGCTGGATATTCCTCTAAATCCATGCCCTACCTGTCTTCACCCTGCTCTGTGCCTCAGCCTGTATCTCTTGGACTTCCTTGCTATCTAGCTTCTGTTGGGTCCAGCTCAATGGGACACTCCAAAAGGAAATTCAAAGGTGAGAAAAAAGAAAGGTTTGAATTTTAATCCCCTTGGCTCCCTCTTGGTTTAATGTAGCTTAACAGTGGCCACATCCCTCTACTGAGGCCACAGCTCTCATTGCCTCTCCTCTTCCACAGCTGCTGTGTATTCCAGAGCCAGGAACAGCAGAACTGCTTGCTTCTTCAGGCATCGGGTAGTAACGGCTCCCTGTTGCATAGAGTTCCTGGGTGCTTCACTGTCCCTTGTTGCTTCCTTTAACCTTCCCATGCCTTTATAATATAGCTCCTTTGTTAAACTCTCTCCAACTCCTCATCTCGTGAGCCACTCGTTTCCTGGAAGGCCCTGAAATAGCAAGATTGTAAACATGGGCCATGCTATAGATATCGGAGTGGCTCACACTTTAGCAGTCTTTTTTCTCCAGCTTTCAATTTCATTTTTGTGTGAAGCTTTTCCAAGACAACAACATAAAATTCCAATTAAGCACATGTTCAGCCCTACCAAACTCTAAAAGCAAGCATAGTAAATCATTCCCAAGTAAGCCATTCTTGCACTAAAATAAGAGTGGACACTGTCAAGGGAAAAAAGGTTATTATAAGCCCCAAACTGTTAAATTATAATTTCATGACTGAACACAACTGTAATCCATATTATTATTTTAAATTACACTGTAAAAAGCAATCATTTATTGCCTTTCCAAAACATAGTGATAATATATTACCAAATTATCAAGAGTCCTTTATTAAAGCTCTTGAATTTGATTTATAATGCATGATGTAGCTTATCCTTGAGAAAGATCTACTAAAAGGTATACTTAGTCTTAAAGCTAGTGAAATAAAATCTCTCTCTAATCAGCCACCAGAAAGCTTCCGCTTCAATGCTTTGTTGATACTGGTGTCAGCAGGACATTAAAAGCTTGAAGCTTTTTATGTTTGATCAAATACCAACATTATGCTGAAGCAGAAGTATTAATTCACAGAGTGAAGCTTCCAAACCTCTACAATTCTCCTTCATCTTTCCACCCCCCCATCAAAAAGGTCACATCAGATCAGGGGATTTGGGGACAAAAAAGAGATGGACATTTTTGTGGATGTTCGGTATACACAAAACCATTCTAGAACCCAAGAGAAAAACAAGCACTAAAATACACTTTTCTGAAAATGCCAATCATCTCTAAGAAAGAGGAAAGCAACTGGCGCTGGGAAACAAGATGGTGACATGGTTATTATTTTCAACTCAAAATGAGAAACGGAGGACCAGAAGGGTCAGGAATTTGCCCCAAACTTTCCAGTAGTGTTTGGGGCATCTGGGATCACTGTCAATCAGATCATAACACTACAGTCCCTTCCTGAATAAAATCTCTCTCAAAAAAGAAATAGGAAGCCTCAGAGGTTAAAGGAAGAAATTATTTTTTCCCCACAACTTTAATTTTTTTTCATCACTTTGATTCTGGGACTTCCAAAAGAAATTTTTATTATGCTGCCAGATTCACAAAATACACTCAGGGGAACAAACTGAATTTTAAGTGTGTCTTAGAAACCTGCAGCAAAGTGTCAACAATAAAAACAGTGTTCTCAGAAGATTATTTACACAGAAGAGCCCAAGACTCACGGACATCTATGAAGTTGCTATAAATGTTAATCTCAATAACTTCTAATGGTTCTCTCTCCCTCCTAAATACACATACACCCCAAAATGTAGAATTAACGTTTCTGCCATAGTAATTTGGACACTGGGTGACATGTAAGATGCCTACCATCACTATAACATTACTAAGGCATGGTACATTCTAACAGAATAGTGGAATGGGGGGTTAGAATGATTAGGAAAATAAGAGTTGGCACCATTATTTCTAACAGGCGTACAGGTAAGCTGGGAAGATTAATTGCTGACATGGAGGTACATATGTGCATTGGGGAAAGGAGGGAGGTCCAAGAAAGACCCTTTGGTTTGTTTGAAAATAAAATTTCAGAGAGTTGAAGAAACAGATGTTGTTTACCTCTTGGTGCCCAAGTCTTACTGCCCTAAATCTACTGGACAATGTTAGGCATCACAGGAGTGATATACATCAGACTCAATAAGAAATGGAATTTACCAGGATAGTATAACCTAATATCATTCTTAATGAAATATTAGATCTAACTTAATTGTTCACATTAGGGTCCTGGGGCAGATTTTTCCTATGATCAAAAGAGCAATACAGCCCAAAATCATACCTGGTATTTTGTTTTCCCATCCCCCTCCCCAAGTCAAAGAAAAAGATTTTCTAAACTGGTGGTTTTCCTTGTCAATAGATTCAAGGCTTGAAATTTGGTGCTCAAAACATTCAGCAATGAGTAGCTTCTCTTAGTCATTTTGATGGAGCTTTGGAGACTAGTGTAGTTGAGACTAGAGTTGGAGACTATGATAGTTGACATATATTTTGGCCACGTATCATCTCTGAACACCTTTCCTGACAGGCTCGCTCCCTAGGCTCCCTTGCAGCTCAGGAGCAGACAGGTGATGTAGGCTCTACCAATGAGCTGCACATGAGTGACACTTAAATTCAAAAGAAAACACCATTGCATTAGGCTGAATAATGGCTCCCAAAGATTTCAGGTCCTAAATCCTGGAACCTGTGAATATTACTGTACATGGTAAAGACCCTGCAGATAGATGTAAATTAAATTAAAGGTACTGAGATGAGGAGATTAACCTGCATTATCAAGTCACACACTGAGTCATATGTATCCCTATAAGAGGAGGACAGGAAATCTGACATACAAAAAGAGGAGTAGACAATGTGATGACAGAGCAGAGAGGGATTTGAAGAAGCTGGCCTTCAAGACTGGAATTTTGCAGCCATAAGCCAAGGAATGCCAGCAGTCATCACAAACCTGCAAGAGACAAGGAGTGGATTCTCCCCTAGAGCCTCTGACCGGAGCACCACCCTGCCAACACCATCCCTGATTGCTGCCAGTGATACTAATTTCAGACTTCTGGCCTCCAGAATTGTGAGAGAATAGATTTTTTCTGTTTTAAGCCCCTCCATTTGTGATATTTGTTATATACCAGAAACTAACACAGACACGAAGATAGCAGGCCCTGCATGGAACACACTGTGGTGAGAAGGGCGGACACATACAGCTTTCAGGAGTAGTTTCTGAAGTTCCAGGACTACCTTCAAGGACGTGGCAAACTGCAGAATCTATGCCCAAAAGGGGTGCCTGAGTAGGGCCTTGTTACTCCAAGAGTGGCCCAGGAGCTTCCAACATCAAGGAGGAACTTGTTAGAAATATCAAATCCTAGGGGCGCCTGGGTGGCACCGTGGGTTAAGCCTCTGCCTTCGGCTCAGGTCATGATCTCAGGGTCTTGGGATCGAGCCCCGCATCGGACTGCTCTCTGCTTGGCGGGAGCCTACTTCCCTTCCTCTCTCTCTGCCTGCCTTTCTGCCTACTTGTGATCTCTATCTGTCAAATAAATAAAGAAAATCTAAAAAAAAAAAAAAGAAAGAAAGAAATATCAAATCCTAGACTTAATGAATCAGAATCTGCATCCTAACAAGATGTCCAGGTGACTCATGTGCATATTAAAGGTTGAGAAGCACTTCATATGGGGACCAGGAGGAGGACTTCCTGGAGGAGATGGCATTTGATTTGGTACTTAAATTGGTGCTTCGGTTGAGCTACAGAGAAAGACACCTGATGTAAAGAAAACATAAGGATTCAAGGTGGGAAAATGACGACAGGTCATTAAATGTTAAAAAATAAATCCCACATATAGCATAAATAAGGGGAATTAGGTTAGGATCAGATTGTGGGTGGCTTGAGAGTCAGGTTCTAGAATTTTCTCTTTAGCCTGGAAGCACCAAAGGTGCATGAAGGGGCAGGAGAAAGGGTGATATAACCAGAACTGTGTTTTAGGAAATTTAATCTGATCATATGTGTCAAGTCGATTCAGAAGAACAACTAGAGAAGCTTAGTAGGGAGCATAGGTCAACTGTTCAGGCAAAAGTTAAAGAAAGTAGCAGGGAAAGGAAGAATATGAGGTACTGGTCCTGAAAAAATTAAAAGAACTTGGTACTATTTGTTTGGGGATGTGAGGGATGGCATAGATAGAAAAATCTAGTTTGCGTGTTGAGCAAGAAAGAGAAAAAATTGGAGGAGAAATGGATTTAGAAGCAACATAAAAGCTGGTGAGTCTGCTGTTCATTTTGATGCATCTTAAGGATATGCAAGGGTGTGCATTTGGAAGCATGCCCTTAGATCAATGCTGAGGAGAGAAGTAGAATCTGGAAAAAGATTTAGGAGAAATTGGCATAAAAGTGTTAACTGACACCCAGGCAATAGATGAGCTTGTTAGCTTGCTATAAAGTGTGGATGGTGAAAAAAGACAGACACAGAAAGAGACCAGAGGAATACCTTCACTTAGGGAGTGGGAGGAAGTAAAGGAAATATACTAGCTGAGGATCTTGAGAGCAAGCCACACAAACCAACTAACTCTAACCCAAGCAGAAAAGGAGTTTACTGATGGCATATGGGCCTGCTCTCAAAAACAGGTAAGGGAGAAGCAGGCTCAGAAAACAAGAAGGACCGGGGTGCCTGGGTGGCTCAGTGGGTTAAGCCTCTGCCTTCAGCTCAGGTCATGATCTCAGGGTCCTGGGATCGAGCCCCACATCAGGCTCTCTGCACAGCAGGGAGCCTGCTCCCCCACCCCCCTGCCTAGCCTCTCTGCCTACTTGTGATCTCTCTCTCTGTTACATAAAGAAATAAAAAATCTTAAAAAAAAAAAACAAGAAAACAAGAAGGGACCACATGAGGCCAGCAGCTGTTAGCCAGGACAAGCTCCCACAGGCCATAGGAGTAAGTGGTGAGAACATCAACCCAGTACTGCCTGCAGGGCGTGTTCAGCAGTGCTGAGGCTGCACCATTGCTCTGGGTAGGAGATGTTTCGTGCTACTTCCACCTGCAGAAATATAATTCCTGACTGTTCTGGACAGGAGCCTCTGATTGGCCATGAGCCAGCACACTAGCGGCTGGATCAGGGGAGGGAGGAAGGGGAGAGTTAGAGCCTCCACCGACCTGTCAGTTCTGCCTGCCTCTACAGCCCTGCCACAGTGATTTCCCCAAACAGACAGTGCTCAGGATGCTAAGCACCCCCAAACTGACAAATGTTCACTAGAGCCACCAGGAAGGAAAGGCAGCAGAGCAATCAGGAGTGCAGTCTCAAAGGACAAGAGAGAGCAGTGGTCACGTGGTCACCGGTGGCAAACAACCAGGGATGCCAAAGAGGATGTGGGCAAACACTTCCCAGATCAGGCACCTTTAAGAGGAAACAAGCCAGACTTTAAGAAGACAAGAGTGAAGTGACAACATGGAAGCTACATATAAACTATTCTTTTTTTTTTTTTTAAGTGTACGGCTGGAAGGCAAGATAACCAAGAAAGGCTATTGTAGAACAGGGGGTATTTGAGCATATTTCACTGGGCAGAAATCTGAAAAGAGGGTGATGGAAAATTCTAGAGAAATTAAAGGAGTGAAATAAGATCTTAGAGGATGTGGGAGGGCCTGGCATCAAAGACAAACAGGTGGTGGCAGAGGGAGGTGGCTAGAAGAGAGAATGGAAATGGGGACAAGCAACTCTTGGTGTTGTTTCTTTACCTCAAGTTCACATTTATGATGTGCCTATCATAAGTGAGTATTATGCTGGAAACTGCGGACACACAATATTGGTAAGGCAAGTGATGATTCTCAAGGAGCTGATGAGCTAGTCACTTTAAATGACCTCTAATGTTCATTCAGCCTTAAATATATGTTATAACTTTAATATTTCAAACTGCAAATATCAATAAAAACAAGTTAGAATTTTAAAAAGTCAAACAAGGGGCGCCTGGGTGGCTCAGTGGGTTAAAGCCTCTGCCTTCAGCTCAGGTCATGATCCCAGGGTCCTGGGACTGAGTCCTGCATCAGGCTCTCTGCTCAGCAGGGAGCCTGCTTCCCTCTCTCTCTCTGCCTGCCTCTCTGCCTGCTTGTGATCTCTGCCTGTCAAATAAATAAATAAAATCTTTAAAAAAAGAAAAAAGGCCAAACAAGATACAAATTGCTATAGGAAGTCAGGGCAGGAAGCAGACACTTCCAGCTGGGAAGGTTTCAAGGAGGAAGCTGGCCCTTAAAGGATAATTACACATAGCAGGGACAATGAACATTTGGAGGGTCTTCCAGAAAAAACAAAAGGGCCTAAACTATAGCACACACAAAAGATTGGATGTTAGAGTAGATATTTATCAATTATGAGGCTTCCCAGCTTCCGAGTCTCTTGTTTGAGATTATTCCATCTTATGAGACAGAGCTGTCACTCTATTAGCTGGAAGTCCAGATTCTCATTTTCCCTGACACCTTTATATCTAGGACAGAGGGGCATGGTTTCATCAGGTAGGCAAACCTGTCTCTGAGCTCTGCAGTGGCCATCACTGCACTGGTCTCTGTGGCATAATTTTATGTTTCCCCTACACTATCTAGATTCATTCCTAGAGCCTGGTTCTCCCATCCTCCTAGCAATCCCACAAACTCTTTGAAAACTTTTCAATATATTTCTTCTCTTTTTAATTTAACTATATAGTCTTTATGTTGCTTGCATCTAAGAATCCCAGTAAACAGATATGATAGTCCGGCCCAATATTGATATGATCATGGAAAAGTTCATAATCTAGCTTACATGAAGAATTGGGCAGGGGGTTGCATACTAGCTGAGCTTATGTCAGGAAAAGAGAAAGTTCCCTAGGTACAAGTAAAAGGGTATTTTATTTAAAAAAAAAAATAGAGGATTATACAATCTCTGAAGGTCCAGGGGAGCAAAGGAGAGAGAAGACACTGCTAGAATTCATGAAATTTAGAAATGCATGTGTCGTATTGAAATGTGTACTGAGGATCTCAGCCCTCTGCAGCACCCACGTAGGTGGTTCTTAGGAGGATGTTTGGAAATCCTGGCACAGCTGCTGAGATGTCTGCCATCTGCAGATTCTCAGGTACTTGTCTGGAGCTGCAGCTGGAGAAAAATGGCTTCCCCTCTTCTACTTTGCAAATCTCAACCTAGTGCCTCTCATAGGAGGGTTTTGAACTTAAACTCTATAAGGAGCTGAGAAATGTAATTTTCAAATTTCCAGTCCTGCCATAAAAGGAGAGCATTTAGAAGGATGGTCTTTGGAAGGATGGGAGAAAAGTGTCCCACTGTGAAGGTTCAAATGCCAGGGTCCAACTCTCTTCTCTCTTTGAGCTATAGCACTCTGCTATGGCACTGTATCTGCAGAGCCAGTAACCTCATTGAGACTTCCAGGACTCAGATATCTCAATTTTCTCCAGTCTATCAGCTCCCTCTTCATTCTTGGAATCTTTGACTCCCTTGCCTCCTTGTCTTCCAACCACTGTCTCTCTATAAGTCAGTGGACTTAGAGAGTGGACATAGAGAGTCAGTGAAAACTCCAAAACTGTACCAGCTCCCCACAGCTACTGCTTAAAGCTTTATAATAGTCTTATCAAGTCTGACTGCTACCTTTTTTTTTTTCCACCCTTCACACACTCTAAGCAATGGCCTTGTCTCCTGTGCCACAGAGAAAATAAATATTGTGAACTTGGAATCTCTCATGCCTCTTCTTCCTCCTCCCCACACAAAACCTGCATACTTCTTTGTACTTGACTTCAGTTCTTACCACTTTTCTCCCCTTAGTAGGAGGAAGCAACCTCCTGCTGCTCAAGGCTGAACTTCCTTCCTGTGCTCCAGATCCTTAGGGATTTTGTTATCCTTATTATCTCTCTTGCCTATTGCTTCAAATTCTCTTTCCTGCCTCATTCCCTGCACCTTATAAAAATGTTCAATTCTTTCCCTATACTTGGCCATTTATTTCCCTTTCTTTCTGCTCTTATCCATAGGCAAGATAACTAGGTACTGGAAGAGTGGTTGTCTGCACTCAGTCTCTATCTCCACTAACTAACCTCATGCCAGAAGACATGATAGCATAGTATTTAAGAGCTTAGCTTTTTTTTTTTTTTTAAGATTTTATTTATTTATTTGACAGAGACAGATCACAAGTTGGCAGAGAAGCAGGCAGAGAGAGCGGGGCGGAGGTTGGGGGGAAGCAGGCTCCCTGCTGAGCAGAGAGCTCGATGCCGGCTCCATCCCAGGACCCTGGGATCATGACCTGAGCCTAAGGCAGAGGCTTTAACCCACTGAGCCAACCAGGCACCCCAAGAGCTCAGCTTTTAAAATGCTCAACATGGATTCACATTTTGCTAGGACCACATACTTAACTATGTGACCTACTACACGTCACTTAGATTCTGCAAGTCTCTGATTACTTTCTTAAATTAGAAATAATCATTGGGGCACGTGGGTGGCTCAGTGGGTTAAAGCCTCTGCCTTCAGCTCAGGTCATGATCCCAGGGTCCTGGGACGAGCCCCGAGTCAGGCTCTCTGCTCAGCAGGAAGCCTGCTTCCCTTCCTCTCTCTCTGCTTGCCTCTCTGCCTACTTGTGATCTCTCTGTCAAATAAATAAATAAAATCTTTAAAAAAAAAGAAATAATCATAACTTCTTCTCAGGGTTATATGAGAAGTGCTTAAATAGCACAGTGTCTGGCATATAGTGAGTGTGCTTTAAATTCTCCTTGAACCACTGTGATCTGGCTGTCCCTCTTCCACTGTTGATACTGCCCCCACCAAAGCCTCCAGTGACCTGGTTGTTAAAAGTGATGAACATTCTTCTATTCTTTAAGATAATATTTCACTTGATCAGTTTAAGATGTTCCACACAACTGACCCTTACCTCTTAATTTAAACCCAATCTCCAAACTAGGGTATATAGGATGATTGACTTAGGTGATAGAAGAAAACATTACAACTTCTATTGTTTATAAAGTACATCATATTTCCTTCTATGAACCATAGGCATAGAAAGAAAAACACTGCCAGTTAAATATGACACAGGTTCCTTGTCATTTAAAAGTTCAAAAAAGTTTAAAAAGTTCAAAAAACAGTTTAAAAAGTTTAAAAGTTCAGTTAATATGTATTACAAGAACACTTTTAGATTTACTTAAACATTTATTTAAACTTAAAAATAGGGGCGCCTGGGTGGTTCAGTGGGTTAAAGCCTCTACCTTCAGCTCAGGTCATGATTCCAGGGTCCTGGGATCGAGCCCCACATCGGGCTCTCTGCTCAGCGGGGAGCCTGCTTCCCCCTCTCTCTCTGCCTGCTGCTCTGCCTACTTGTGATCTCTGTCAAGTAAATAAATAAAATCTTAAAAAATAAATAAATAAACTTACAAATAATGGCAGTATGATTGGTTGGGACTAAGTTCATGTAAGTGTGGACAGTGATTTCAGTTCTCTGATGAACAGACATTAAAATGGGGAAAATATGAATTTTATGTGATATCTATCTATAGATATGCAGATACACACACACATATACACACAATGGAATATTATTCAGCCATAAAAAAGAATGAAATCTTGCCGTTTGTAACAACATGGATGGATCTAGATAATATAATGCTAAGTGAAATAACTAAGAGAAAGACAAATACCTATGATTTCACTCATGTAGAATTTAAGAAACAAAACAAATGAGCAAAGGGAAAAGAGAGAGAGAAATCATGAAACAGACTCCTAATTATCAAAAACAAACTAAAGGTTACCAGAGGGGAGGTAGGTGAGGGTGGGGATGAATTAAATAGATGATGGGGATTAAGGAGTGCACTTGTCATTGATGAGCACTGGATGATGTATGGAATTATTGAATCACTATATTAGACACATGAAATAATATAACACTGTATGTTAACTAATTAGAATTAGATAGAATTAAAATAGAATTAAATATATAAATTTTTTGGACTTTTTAAAAAATGCTTTTTGTTTTATTATTATTATTGTGTTTTTTGGCATATGAAAATTTACTATTGTCATGTGACAATAATAAATTTTCATATGCCAAAAGACACAATAATAATAATAATAACTTTGGAATTCCTGGGTGGTCCAGTCAGTTAATGGTCCAACTCTGTTTCAGCTCAGGTCATGATCTTAGGGTCTATCTATTAATAGATATTATGTAGATGAAAATTATATGCATATAATCCATAAGTAAATATACATGGGGATTGTTAAAAAAATTACTAATTGAATACATACTTTAAAAAGTTTGGAAACCACTGATGTAAACCATCTCTCTATAAGTAATATTCTTTCATTGTGTCCCTCTTCTACCTTTTCTTCTTGACTGTCTTCATACCTCCTCTCTCTCCCCTCCTCCTATTCTTGTCCTTCCATGTTAGTATTTCTTAGAATTCTTCATTGTTCAGTCATTCATATAACTTAATCTACTCCCTGTACACTGATGACTCTCAAATATCTGTCACCAACATAGATAGACCCCTCCTGAGTTCTAGATTTAAGGGATTAGTAAATTTTTCCATATCCATACCATGGATATCGCAAATCCATCAAATCTAAAACAGAATCTGTTTTCTCCTTAAATCTTCCCCCTCCTCCTGCCTTCCTAATCACAGCAAATGGCACCATCATTTGCCAGTTATCCACTTCAGAAGCCTGGAATTTATTCTTTCAACTCCTCCTTTCCACTTTCAAATAGCTCTAAAATATGTCACCTGCTCTCTTTCACTATTGTTATTACTCTAATTTAGGCCTTGGCTGCAACGGAAAATATTTTACATTAAAAGCCAATAGCTCCATCTACAATGTAAAATTAAAATGAAAAATAATTTGCATCATTAGTTTATCATGCTAGAGTTACTAAGATCATCAAAATGGTCCAAAACAAAGACATCTGCTGTTAGAGGGTATGTGCCAGGACTCAACACAATATTGTTTTAAGTCAATAATTATCTGGGATGTGGAACTGATTTTTTTTATCCCATAATTTGGTGTCTAGTGACTTAAGTATCTGGCTGTTAGAGAAAATCCCATTACCATTTGGCAAACAACTTCTGACTGGATTGATTAGCCATGAAATGAATGCAAGTGATTTGCACAGCTTAAATATGCACTTAATAGTTTAAATATGAGATGACACTGACAGCTTTCCAAATAGTACTAATATTCTATTAGAGTAATTCACTAACATATATCAATATAATCCTTACATATTACCATCACTATCCCATTTTTATCTTTATACCTCCAGAATTTCACATTTTTACCTTGACTATATCCCTAAATTATTCACTCTGAGACTTTCCAGGGTTGAGGAGCTACAGCAAACACAAGTTAACCCATAATGACCATTGCTGCTTTATCGCTGATTTTATTCTTCTCTTCCAATATTTACAATTCAAATGGAGACAAATTTGGATGGAAACTACAAAACCCTACACTACAGTATACAATTTGAAGAGAAATGCTAAGAATCTCAATACATGGACTGACAGGCATTAAAATGGGAAGTTTCTTTAGGATAATTGGGAGGGCCTTACTGTACCATAAATAACAATGATATCTCTAACCCTTTCAATACCAGCTTATTATATTCTGTCTCCCTGTATGAGCTGCCTTATCTCTTATCTCCTCTCTGTTCCCATCATTACCGTCCTCATTAACACTCTCCTGTTTCTTGCCTGGACTTTCCTAACAGCTCATTTAGTCTTACCAACTTGGCATTTGTCCACAGCTGCCAGAGTCATCTTGTCATCTCTTCAAAATGTAAATCTGATTATATCTTTTTTGATGTTGTTTTGGGTCAAACCCTTTCAGTGGTCTTCATTGTGCAGACAATAAAGTCTAACTCCTGAATGTTATACAGAGAAATTTTTCTGACATAGCTCCAACCTACCATCCAGTATCATCTTCTGCGGACAGAATTTGCTCCACTCCTGGGTATCCACTCCAGTTCCCAAATGTACTGTACTGTGTCTCACTACTAGAAGGCCCTCCACTCACTCTCACTTGACAGCCTCTATCATTACGCAGTGTCAAATGTTACTCCATGGCCTCCTAACTCTGGAAAATCTTCATTACCTACTCATGCAAAATTAACTGTTCACTCTTCTAAGCTAGTACCCTGGCATTAACATGTCACTATTTTGCACTAAATCCTACCAAATCATAAATGCTTCTTTACATGTCTCATTTTCCATTAGGCTTGGAGCTCCTTGGAGAAAAGGATCATATCTTGTCCATTTTTTATATCTCCAGTAGTGACTTTAGTACCCAACAATTTTAATAATAAATTTCAGCTGTTGTACACTAGAATTACTCCAGGTGCTAATCTAAATGCCTCCCTCATTTAATTCTCACCATACCTTAATGTAGTAGGTACTATTAAAGCTCCATAAGAAAAGTAAGGCACAAAGTAGGTGCTTAATGAATGTTATTTAATGAATATTATTGCCTTTTAAAAAAATGAATGTAGTCATGTCATCCTTACTCCCAAGAGTTCCCAGATGTTGTTGCAATTGGAAGTTGATGACTTGGGTAAAGTATATGCAATGGCGTGAGTACAGCTATTTGGTTTAGGGAGACATGATTACCTGCCATTCTGAATTCTACTCCACATATACAGACCTTCAAGATGAACTGCTTTGTTTTAGTTTTTATTTTTGTTTCCACAGATTATTCCAGCTTTATAAATCATTTTCCCCTTCCCTGATCTCATTTATACCTAACCATTATCTACAGAATAGTATTACTATTACTCTTACATTTCCTTAAAATGTCAGACACAGAAATAAAGTTGCCAAGCCAGGGGGCAAAAATGTCTACCTCAATACTGCTAAGTGGGCAGTTCTTGTGCTAATTTAGTATTTATCTGGTTTAAGTTCTCTCTCTAGCAAGTCACACTACTGAGACAGATTTGAGAGTTATCTCAGATTGTAAGAAATAGTTGTTCTGTGGAACTACAGTTTTGCAGTTCTTTACCTATATCACTGCCCATGAGCATATGAATGTAGATAGACTATTAACTGATATGGGTTATTTCCAGAAAACATTTTCATTTTAACAACTCCAATGTGCTGACCTCAAATGCATAAGAAATGGGGGAATTTGGGACTGGGTGTAAGGTGAGAGACACAGGTATTTGTAGTCCAAGGACTGATGCCAAATCACAGTTTATAAAAACTACCTGCTGCCCACCATGAAGCCGGTGAGGTAGAGAAATGTTACAAACGCAACTTTAGTTTCTAGACTAATTATCAGAGAAACCCACAACTCATACTGAAAATCACAGAAGGATGAGTTCAGTAATAATCTAGTTAGTCATCCCAAGTGAAATCCACACCTCACCCAACATGGATAAGTTGCAAAAAGAGAGAAAAGAGGAAGCAGAATAATAAGGTAGTTGAACCCAAGAATCTGGCCATCTGCTTCTTTGGAGGGAGTCATGTCTGTTTTCTTTATTTTATATTTAAGGTATTCTGTCATGAGAAAGAGCAATGATAGAATAAGGAAATACCTACTTCCTGAGGGAAATGAGAGTAAAGCTGAGTGAAACCAGAGCACATGCCCACCCACAAAGAGCATGAATTCTATAAATTTGTTTCTATTCTTTTCAATTCTCCTGCTTCTTGTTCCTGGATCCTGCTGCCTGTTCAATTGTTACTGACTCCATATATGTCATATCCAGATCCTTAAGACAGAGGATCAAATTAGCTCCATGAATCACAAGAGTCCCTGTTCAGCAACCTCTCACACCAGGCCGGTAGGCCCATTGATAGTGATCTGTGCAGATCCCCTTTAATGGCTGTGCTATGTTAGTATACTTCAGCCCTGGAGTGCTTTCAACAACTCTCAACAACCAACACCTGCATCTCATTGTCAAAGAGCTGTCTTCAGGTTGCATGAGGACAGTTTTTTCTGCATGCATAGAGAACAGACAGTGTCTCGAAATTTATATACCTAGGCTAAGCCCTTAACTAATGATTGATGAGTATGGGAGTATAAATACCTCAGCTCTCTCACCCCAATGGGTTTGTATTTGCTGTGATCACTTCTCTCCAATCACTCTGCAGAATTTCAACAGTTATCTTCTGCAGGGTTTTGCTTAACATCCATCTTCTCTGTCTTACTTTTCTTCCCTGTCCCATGTGCACACTACTCTACTTTTTCCTGTGAACATTTCATATTTCAAGAGTCCTGTGACAGTCAGACAAATTCTAAATTTATTTGCAGATTTTCACCAGGGCACATTCGTACGAATCATCCTAAGACCTGTTTCTGAGGAACTCAACTCAGAAAATGCTATTTCATACTCTGATAAGCCACCTAAAGACTGACTGTCTTTGAGGAAGGAGTTCATATTTGATCTAATCAGCTATGATCAGAGTTACAGGGTCATGTGGAACAGAAGATCATAACCTGTGTATGCCCTTTAACAGGGGCTTTGGCCATGGCCATGGCAACCTCTCTGAGGGTGAGAAGTAGAAGCTTAGGCCAGAGTACACTCATATTCATCTGAATTATGCCTATTAGGCATAAATACAGCAAAGGGATAACAAGTGAAGGCAACAATTGCAAACTCTATGTCAAATTGAAGAACTTAAAGTGCTCTATGTACCCAGTGTGGAAATAATCATGTGCCATTTGCAATCATAAAGCAGCATCTAAAATATGAAAAGCAAAGATATAAGAAACAAACCTAGGAGGACAGTATCAATAGGGAAAAGACATCTACAGATACACACATATGTCGCTCACGTGTGCACACACACACAAAGTCTCCAGAAATCAACCCTTTCCACTAAGAGCAATGTGAAGTTGAACTGCATTTAAGAACATTAACAGTGTTTCCTTGGTTTTCTATTAACTCACAGGGGAAGTCTAACCACCTATGGGGCAGAGACCAATTACAGCTATTTACAAGGTAGGAAGTATACACCTTTATTTATGGTTGTATTCTGTTTTTTAATTTTTGAATTGTTGGGTGTCTATCTTTCATTCTGTAAATTGCATACAGCAACCTGGTAGGTGATTTACAGACTATATTATTTTACTGTAAGAATAATAAAACATTTAAAAATCTCTTTGACTCAATAACTATTTAACTTACACATAGACATCACAATATAATAGTAATACCATAAAACAGCCATACCATACAATGAATGAAATCACAAAACATACAAGGCACCTTTGAAGGACTGGAAATAGAAGTAGCCATACATATTCTACCCAAACTTTTTGGTGGTGACCTCACAAAACATAGTGGTCCACTCTATCCTCAAAAAGGAAGGGAAAAAACCCAGTGTCCTTTACTAACCAAATGAAGGTTTAATTTTTATTCTTGAATTATCATCCATTATTTCCTGACAGGCTTCTTTTCTTTGCATTGAAAGGAATTGTACCAGAGAGTAAGGAATAAAAATCATTAAGACTTGGTGTCTGCTCCAGTGGGGATGATAAGCCTGAACATAATTATAATACAAAGGAAAACCTATCAAGCATTTTCATTCTAGCTAATGGAATCAGGGTTGGCTTCAAGGAAGAGGCCTCTTTGAACTATATTTCAGAGAACAATACGATTTCCAAAAGAAGAGTCAGGGAAGAGGAAACTACAAGGACTTATTCCTGTGTTTGCGGTTTCTCACTACCACAGGTTAAAGTAACCCCTGCAAGTCTTAGCTCTTTCTCTTGTCTTTAAGAAGAGAAACAGAAAGCCCAATTGAGTCTTTTTCTTACATGGTAAACTGGCAAAACAACTTTGGACAATAGTACAGCGTTATCTGTTAAAGTCCGATATATGCATACCCTATGACCAAGCAATTCTACTCCTTGGAATATGCATTTGTACATCAAAATATTTGCACAATGATCAAAGTGACTTATTTATATTTGTCAAAAACTGGAATCATCAAATGGATAAACAAATTTCAGTACATTCATACAATGAGATATATATAGCAACAAAAATGAAAAAACACAGCTACACACAATGTGAATAAATCTTACAAGTACAGTGTTGAGCAAAAGAAATCAGATACAAAAAAATACACAGATCATGAATCCCCCTATATGTAGTTCAAAAACAGGCAACCCTATGGGATCTATTTGTAAGAGATCCAACTATAAAGTAAAGTAAGGACATTATAACCATAAAAATATAAATAGTGACTGCCTCTAGAGAGGATGAAGGGATATGTAATAAAAAAGGGACACAGACACTGTCTGTGGAAATGTTACATATTTTTTGCCTAGGTGGTGGTTACATAGATATTCCCTTTGTAATTTATTATACTATACGTTTATGCTTTACATATTTTTTCATATATATTGTATTTCAAAATAAAAAAAATAAAAGAGCATTTCTATTATCAGCAGTAAGTATCTTGCTTAAGAACCCAGCTGGCAAGTGGTGGGGTGAGGACTCAAATCCACATGTCTGGTTTCAAAACTCATGATGGAAATGAGGACCAACCTATCAAGAAGGAGTAGTCCTAGCACCCAGTTGTGGTCTCTACTAAATTTCCTACTAAATTTAGTAGGAAATTCATTTCCTACTAAAAGGAAGCAAACATCTCCAGAGAAGTGGCTGATTCCAGGTCTGGGACAAGAAATATACAGGTTGAGACTGAGACATCTTGTTATTTTAGATCATGAGGAAACCATGAAAGATTCCTATGGGTGTCTCCCCCAGCCAAAGTGGAGCATCAGTAAATGTAATAAATGAAACTGCACATTGAAAGATTGAAAGATATCAAATACAAATAAATGATAATTAAAAATAAAATCTCATTAGTTGCCTTTAGAAGATGCTATGAATGAGCCACTTCCTTATGCTTTCAAAACTGATCAATAAAGGGAAGAATCAAGTTTCCTATATGATGTGTACCTCTGGGTAACCAACTAGTTGATAAGGGAAAGTTTCTTTTTATAGAAGCATCCAACTAAGAAAAAATGTTAGAATATATCTATTTTCTAATTCTTAATGATCCAGTAACGATCATCAGCGGCTGATAACACCACCAAACAATGAAAAAAATATCACATTATGGGTCTCCTGACAGGAAAGCACAGCCCATATGAAATAGCACTGTCAAGAATATATTGAATCTGAGTCTCATAAAGCCTACTCCTCATGTATAAGAGTTATGAGGGATAATGTAACATGTTAACACAACAGTGATACAATAATCAAAATCCAGACTCTGGGAAATTCTACAAACAAGTCAGCTTTTTCTCACACAATTACAAGGGGAAAAGAATGGAAAGACAGGATGCCTAGAGATTTAAAGATACTTAAGAGAAATCTCAGCCAGTATCAATGTAAAAACCTTATTTAGATTCTGATTTAAACACATTATAAAAACAAAACAGTAACATTTATAAGATAATTGGGGAAATGTGAACACCAATTAGGTATTGAATAGTATTAAGGAATTCTTATCATTGTTTTTTAGGTGAGATAATCTATAGGGGTTATGTCTTTACAAGATCTTATCTTTTAGAGATGCATACTAACATATTTACAGGTGAAATACTTGATGTCTGAGATTTGCTTCAAAAGAATCTGAAAGGAGTAAAGAGTGGGTGAGAGTAGAGATGAAAGAAGACTGATCATGTATTGATAACTGTTGAAGAAGGTGATGGGAACAATAAATTCATTACACTATGCTCTCTACTCTGGGTATAGTTTTTATATTCTATAGTAAAAAAAATAAAAATAAAAATAGGGGGCGCCTGGGTGGCTCAGTTGGTTGAGCTTCTACTTTCAGTTCAGGTCATGATCCCAGGGTTCTGGGATTGAGCCTTGCATTGGGCTCCCTGCTCAGTAGAGAGTCTGTGTCTCTCTCCCTCTCCCTCTGCTCATGTTCTCTCTCTCTCTCGAATAAATAAATAAATAAATAAATAAATAAATTTTTTTTTAAGATTTTATTTATTTATTAGTTAGAGAGAGAGAGCACAGGCAGACAGATTGGCAGGCAGAGGCAGAGGGAGAAGCAGGCTCCCCGCTCAGCAAGGAGCCGGATGTGGGACTAATAAATAAAATCTTTTAAAAATGTTTTTGAAAAATAAAAATAAGAAGTTTAAAACATGCTCAGAGTCTTTCTTCCTGTGATTCATGGAGAAGGAGACACTAAAAAATACTACACAGGGGAAGAATGTGGTTGGGAACACAAAAGAAGTTATGTTAAGAAAAAGAGATCTGACTTTTCCTCCAAGGCTGAGGTAAAGATGAGCTGGAGAGAGGAAAAATAGAGACCTGGTGGGACGCCTGGGTGGCTCAGTGGGTTAAAGCCTCTGCCTTCGGCTCAGGTCATGATCCCAGCGTCCTGGGATCGAGTCCCACATCGGGCTCCTTGCTCAGCAGGGAGCCTGCTCCTCCCTCTGCCTCTGCCTGCCTCTCTGTCTGTCTGTGCTCGCTCTCTCTCTCTAACTAATAAATATATTAAAAAAAAAAAAAATCTTAAAAAAAAAAAAATAGAGACCTGGTGAACTCACATTAAATGGCCTCTAGCCTACCAGCAAAGTAAGAGGCACATTTTGCTTCCTGGAGGAGGCCTACAAGGAGATGGAATTAGGACATCGAAAGAAGCTTGGACCATCTGTTTCATGGAGATAGAGTTGACAAAGGGTGAATAATGATAAAATTGGTAAATACAGTAATACCTCTCAGTACTAAATAGTGTCATAACTTTCAGTACTAAAATTTCTTAGGAGTCTCACTATCAAACTTAAGTGTTTCTAAAAGTCAGTCAGCCAGCATTCTTACCTAAACTAAGGTAACCTTAATTAAGGTAAAGTATCTTAACATTACCCTTAACTAACAAGTTAGGTGGTCCTGAGTTATGAGTCAGCTTTGAAGGAGACTCACATCACACTGGTTTCTTCACTACCTTCTGCTGAAGTCAGGAAAATAATTGTTCTAAAGTATAAACCTGACCAGTTTCCCTGAGGAGCAAGGACTCCTGGGCTTAGGTTATTTATCATTTGTACTGTTGTTTTCTTAGAACAGATTTTAGCAATGGATTTGGTTATTCTGAGGAAAGAACTTCCAATTACACAAGTCAAAAGCAAACTATCACCCTGATTCTTGCCTCCCTGCCAAAACATAGTGAATGCTCACCAATATCAAAACTTAATCCTTCATCACATTTCCCACATCTAGAAAGTCATCTGTACCATTAAAATTATTTCCTTATTTTCCAGAGAACACACCTTTGACAAAAATGTTTCCTAGGAAATTCCCACCATGCTTGAGGTATTGCACTCTTGATCAAAACACATTACTGATCTTTGCAACACTCTCCTACCAAGTACACAAGTCTTACCAACACCAGCATCCTCTTAACCTATGACCCACCCTTGCATCATCACCTCACAAGGAAATTTCACCCCCGCTTCTATCAGAGGCAGGTAACCAGCCCTAAGGTGCTCTCATTGGTGTTTTGGGAGTCTTCTCACAAATCTCAGGGGTCCACATCTAACCTCTCTTGCAATTCTTATATCGACAAAGGTCACTGAACCTTCTGAACTTCAGTTTCCTTGTCCATAAAATGGGAGGGCAGATGATAGACTCCAAAATTCTCTGTGAACTCTGTAATTCCATAGTTCCTTGATGTCTGTGCGTGAGGTTAAGCTGAGTAAGTGAATGAGTAAGACACATTGGCTCCTTTCCAGTCCCTTCTGTCAATGTTCTGTAGACATACTGATGGAACATTTCCTCATCTGAGAATTCTACAACTTAAAGTCTGCAGAGTAAGTTGTTTATTTTAATAAAAGCAGTTGTTTAATTTTGTCTTTTGTTTTTTTAAGTAGGTGAATTACAACCTTATATTTGCCCTTTGGGGTCTGTATCCATGATTATAGTCCTCATGAGTTTAGTTATAACCAGGAATAAATATAAATCTTTATTATCACGGTGCTATGGGAATTATTTAAAATTTATTCTTAGACCAAGCCCTTGCTTGGGCCCCCTGGGGCCTCCTTACTACACCTGGGACCATCTCTGTGCATCATCAAAATTGCAGTTAAAATGCATCCCACACTGGCTGGCCTTCTTTCTTTCTCTCTTTCTTTTTTTATTTTTTTAAAGATTTTATTTATTTGTCAGGGAGAGAGACCATAAGCAGGGATAGCAGCAGGCAGAGGGAGAAGCAGGCTCTCTGCTGAGCAAAGGAGCCCAATGTGGGACTCGATCCCAGGACCCTGGGATCATGACCTGAGCTAAAGGCAGATGCTTAATCAATTGACCAACCCAGGTGTCCCCACACTGGCTTTCTTTATGCCACGACTCCTCATGCAGTTGAATATGCTCCATTTGTGATTTCTCTTGTTCACATCTTACTCAGTTTTGGATGCTGTCTCAGGTACAGTTCTTTCATATGTTAAATCAGTATCACCAAGGTCCAGTAAGGAGAACAAAACCCAAGCGAGGTAGTTCAATAGAAGACATTTAATATAATGAAATAACCTCTTACAGAGATACTGAACGACCTAAAAATAAGTGCCAGTGAGGTTATCTAGAAAGTACCGATTACAAGAAGTTACTACTACCCCTGGGACCTGAGGAAAAGAGAAGGACTAGTGTTATCCAAATAGGAGCCTGGGCTACCCTGTGGGAGCTAGAACCTTGGAAAAGGAACCACCCAAACAAGCTGGAAGCACAGCACGGTTGCCTGGTAGGAACTGGACCACAAAGGTTGGGGCTGCCAGGTATGAGCTAAAACTACAGAAGAGACACAGGCACTGCTTGACATGCTCCCAAAGCATAGAAGAGAGAAACACTTTGGGTTCTCCCCCTCCCAAACTTCCATTTCCTGCCAGTAACTCTCATTGGCTGAACCTAACCAGAACGCAGTGAAAAAGAAAGCCTGAGAATGCAGAGTAGGCCTTTGAGATTCAAAGCAGAGGAGGGCAGAAAGTGGATCTAAGAGAAAAGAGGCAAAAACTCTGAGTACAAATTGGAAAAGGAAATGCAAATAACTAATAAACATAGGAAAACACATTCA
The DNA here is from genome assembly GCA_003697995.1 of Taxidea taxus jeffersonii. Lineage (NCBI taxonomy): Eukaryota > Metazoa > Chordata > Mammalia > Carnivora > Mustelidae > Taxidea > Taxidea taxus. Next base: position 24,753 of record RCUC01137085.1, read on the forward strand.
ATGGCATTTGTAATCAGAAAAATCTAACCTTAAACTACAATGAGATACATGTTCCCCACCAAAACTATTAAGATGCCAAGTATTGAGGATATTCAGCAGTGGGAATGTTTGTACATACTACCGGAAGTGCAAACTAAAAAGCACATTGGCATTGTCTAATAATGTTGGTGCTGAACATACCATATGCTCTAGGAATTCCACTTCTAAAAACACACTCTCGGGAAAATCTAACCATGTGTACCGGGAGACATATACAACAGTGTTCACAGAAGCTTTGCTAACTATAGCATATTACCCAGCTGGAAACTACTCAAATGTCCACCAGCAGGAGAATGGAAAAAGTGTGCTTTATTCTTATAAAGAAACATTGCATAAAAATGAACAAACTATATCTACACACACCAATACAGATGAATGTCACAGGCATGATTTTGAGCAAAAAAAGATAAGTGCCCCCAAAAAGGTGAAATGATTCTACTTACATAAAATTCAAAGACTTGCAAAGTTGTATAGATGATTTAAGGAATGAATCATATATGGGAAAACTATAAAGAAAGGAATGATAACTCTGAGGAAGGGTTACCTATGTGTGCAAGTAAGGTGGACATGATCAGGAGGAGGCCCAGAGTCTAGCTACTCTTTTACAGGTATGATACATTTTATAATTAAAAACTTTACTTTAGAGATCTAAACGCCCATGTTCCCCCTTCCTGTGACTGGGAGTAAAATAATACTAACACTCTCACACATTCATGGAAGTTCTATAGTTAGATTTCCATTTTGGTATCCTCACTTATCTATTGACCTTGGCCTAGTTATTTCAATCTTGTTTATGTTGTCTCAGTTTCCACATCTGTAAAATAAGGATTATATTTCATTCATAGGCTGATTATCAGATACAAGAGCACACAGGAAATGCTCAGCACAACGGCCTGGCACCTGGCGGTTGGCAGATGTCTGTTATTTTGCTTGCATCATTGCCTCAGCCATGTGGTGTCCTCTCCAACACCTCTATCTACTGACTGTTACTCATCCAAAGATATTCATCCTGGTGCTTGAAGACCCTCCCATCCATCTACCCCAGCTGATTTCTCCCTTTTAAAAATGCCTAGACCTCCTGTTGCCTGCTCCAGGCATTTATCAGGTATTTATTTATTTATGTATCTTTTGTGGGGCACTTACTATGTATTTATTCAATCATTCAGTCAGCAAATCACGGTCCAGGTACTGGAAACATAGAAGTGTCTAAACAGACACTGCCTTCATGCGTCCTGCAGCCTGGAAAAGGAGATCGACATTCCACAAGTGAGTGAGTACATAATTGTTTAATCCAGCTATGCTAAGTACTATCAAGACAAAGTGAGGGATGCATTGAGAACCTATCACAGAGGAAGTTGACCTGGACTGCAGAGTCAAGAAAGATTTCCTTGAGGAAGTGACATTCAAGGTGAGACTTGAAGGATACACAGGTTGCTATTGTCACCACAGGCAATAAATAGTTATTTAAGACATATATCCTAGGTGGAGTATCAGTGCACATGTAACTACAGAAAAAGTACAGTAGTCCCCCCTTATCCATGGGGAATATGTTCTAAGAGACCAACAGATGCCCGAAACCAAGGATGCCCAAGAAACCAAGGAAACCAACCCCTATATATACCATATTTTTCCTATACATAACAATGATAAAGCTTAATTTATAAATTAGGTATGATTAAGAGATTAACAACAGTAACTAGTAATAAAAAGTGAACACTTATAACAACATACTGCAATAAAGGTTAGGTGAATGTCGTCTCTCTTCTTTCTCTTTCAAGATATTATATTACTTATCCTCCTAGTGATGACAGGAACTTATAAGATGACTACATGATAAGATGAAATGAGCTGAATGATGTAGTGACATAGTTTTAGGCTATTATTGACCTTCTGACCACACATCAGAAGAAGGATCATCTGCACTGTGGTTGACTGAGGGTAACTGAAACCACAGAAAGCAAAACCACAAGTAAGGGGCAACTACTCAAGCAGCATGTTAACTGCCAAGTGAACACAGTGTACAACATTATCTAAATGCTTGGAATCCCAAGGGTTAGGGATTTTCTTAGAGACATTTTATGTAAAATATGAGATTTGAGCAGAGTCTTAACTGGAAGGGTAGGATAAGACAAGATAGAAGGAAAAGAGGCATTCTAGATTGGAGAAAATATGGATATATGTGCAGATATAGGAAAAGGCAAGACAGATCAGACAGGTTGCTTGAACCAAGGCATGACATAGGAAGGTAATTAAAAGTAAAAGTTCAAATTGTAGAGGGGCTTGCTTTATCCTACATAAGTTTTCTTCTTGTATTATGGGCTTCTTTGAGACTTTCATGAAAGCCCTGAACCTCTTCTCTTTCTCAAAAAAAAAAAAAAAAATTAAGTGTATCATAAAGCAGCATGTAATTTCCGGGGTTCAAAATTCCCCCTGAACTCCCAGTTAGCACTGAAAGGATGTGAGTAGAAGAAAGGTGACATGTTCGAAATAGTGTTTAAGATTCCTTTGCCTGAGAGGGAAATTGATGGCAGGAAGGTCAGTTGAGAAATTACTGCAACATAATGCAAGCAGGAGCTCTTGCAGCCCTACCCTAAAGTGGTGACTATAGGAATTTATTAATTAAGTAAATTCATATGTATAGAGAGCTTACTCTGAGGCCAGGCCTGTGCTCAATGTAGGAAGGTATAATGGGAAGGTAAGATCCCTGCCCTCAACTAGCTCCAAGCTGGGCAGGATCAGAAAGGCAAGCAGTCACAAATGCAAAGGGGATCAGAGCAGTAGCAGATTGTTTTACTCAGAACTTTCCACTGGCCAGTTCTAGAGAATAAAACCAATGTCTTTGACATCATATTCAAAGCACTTTACAAAATAGCCACAATTCACCTCTCTGTTGTCATTTTCACTAACGCTTCCACCACAACTACCTTCAACACACACACACACACACACACACACACACACGCACCCTGCAGGGTGGCCATACTGGACTGACCTCTTCTGAAACTGCTTTATGTTCTCCTGCCGTTCTGTCACTATTTTTTTCTAAGCAGCTGTGCATGATCAAATTTCTACCCACTGCCCAAGGCCCAGTTTAGGCCTTGTCTTCTTGAAGCTTTGTCCAGTCTCCCCATTCATTCTGCCCTGAGTTAAACTGTGTGTGCCTCAGTCTCCCCCAGTACTCAGTAAACTTGAGTAGGCAGGGATGTTGTTTTTTTTATCTTATCCTGGAAGATGCCCATCCCTATAATGGCAAGTGCTTAATATACCTACTGAACTAAAAGGTCCAGGTAGGGAGAGAACAGACCGAGGCAGATTTGGGAGCTATCAGCAAAGCCTTGGTGGTTGGAATCAGGAAAGGCAACCAAGATGCTCCTCTACTTGTGGAAGAATTCACTCTTGGGGGACAGCAACGAAGGTGATTCTGGGTACACACCATGTGCTTTTATGAGGTTTGAAATTAGAGGACATTCACACCCAGGCAACTTAGGTCAGCCTATTTATAATGACTGCAGATCCCACAGGGAGAGGATAAATATTACTCTCACATTGCGGGTTTGGGATGCAGACTTGTACATTTCTACAGATGATGATGATGATGATGATTCTCATTTAATTATTAAGAAAAGAGCTTACGTGCAAAGATCAGATGGTTATAAGGCCTAAATCATTGGAAGTATTGATTGTAGGGTCAGTCACTCAAATAGCTCTTGCTTGTAATTCTTTAACAATTGCGGTGAAACTGCAGCGTGCCATTACTGCGCCTTTGTTGGCGCTATCCGAATACACATGACGCAACCAAGGACACCTGGATTCTTTAGCTTGACCGCAGGGGCAACCTACGGGTGCAGACTTCCGCTTTGAGGACCGAGAGGATGTGGTTGCCTTTCCAGCCCTGCCGGGCAATGAAGTCCTCCCACACTGAGGTGAACTACACAGAGAACAAGGTCCTAAACAGACCCAACCCACCACCAGGGTGTTGCCAAGTCCCAGCAAGAGCCGCGTCTCTTCAACTTTACTGACGAAAAGGCGGGAGCCAGGACCCCAAGCCCTGTCTTCTGCGCGACACTCCGCTCTCCCGCTCCGCGCCCAGTTCCCGCCTCCTGGCGGGTCGGTCCTCCAGAAGGTGAGCCTCTCAGCTGGCTGTCTTCTCTCCACTAATTCCACGCCCTTGCCCCGCCCCGCCCCGCCTGACTGGCCGAGGGTGGAGGGGGCGGGGCCGGACCCCCCGGGGAGGCTGGCTGCAAAAGCGCAAGCTGGGCGCACCGGGAGGGGTGGGTGCCGCGTGCGCCTGAAGACCCGGTTGGACAGCTTGGGCCCGCTCGGGATGAGGAGGCGCGGGACGACCCTTCGCCGCGCGGCGGAGCTCCTCTTGCTGCTCCTCCGGAGCTTCGGGCTGGCGGAGCCCTCTGGTCGTACAGGTAACCGCGGGCGCGGGAGCCCGCGGGCGGCTGGGGCTCTCGACGTTGTGGGGTCTGCAGGCTTTCCTGGGTTCGGGTTCCGGCTGCGCTCCGGGTCTCGTCACCTCTGCTTGCCTCGGGGGTCTGGAGCCCAACAAGTGAGCCAGCCGAAGGGGAGGTCGAGGGAGAAGGCACTCCGTGGCCCTCGAACTCCGGGCGGAGGGCGGGTGGGTCGTGGAGGGGCAGGGCCTTCTTCTAGCTGAAGAAGAGGCCACCTTAGAGAAGGCTCACGGTCTTCTGCGCCGGTCCCCCGTCCCTTCCTGGACCTCTCGCCGCTAAAGTTTTGCTTCCCTGGAGTAAAAGGCTCCTCAGCACCCCTCAAACTCCAACTAGCCCGTCTCGCCCTTCCTTCTCCTCTTGGCCACTCAGTGTCTAGAGGAACTGTCTAATCACAGCGCCAAGGATGATCAACGATTGCCCGACTTCGCTGCACGGTTGCCAAAGGTGCACGTCAAAAAAGAAGTCCGCGTAAGCTATGTCTCCTAAAGTGACCATGATCATCATTCTGTTATGATGCCCTCCCCGAAAGCCTTAAGCAGCGATCCTTTCTTCTAAGCTTATCAGCTCCAGAACAGTCCCTCCAGGCCTAGGGCCACACGTTGGAGCGCTGGTCGCTTCCCTGGGGACCACTTTCCTGCCTCTAACTGCGGAAGCAGGACCAGGAATAGACTCCCTCCCTTCGCTGATGCTCTGGGTAGTGCCAGCCTCACTATGGCCCCTGGCAGCAACCGGAGTTTGCTTTTACTTTCTTTTCGCTGTGGCAAAGGGTACCCTGAGGACTTTCTTAGTTGCGCTGCACAGGGAGACAGTCAGTGAGCATTCTCCACCTACCACTTCTGTTACCTTGCCTGTTTGAGGAAGTAAAAAATGGGCAAGGCACTTTTTTGAAAACTGTAGGTTCCCCCTTGTGGCTCTTATTTTCTTGTGGCAGCTAAACTAAGTTACTGCCAGATTTAGACTTTTTTCAGAGTGATGGGGAAAACCTTCCCAGAGTGTGAATGAGTGACATCACCCTACTGACATCAAGGATCTTTTAGTGTGCAGATGGTCTGGGTTGCTCACCCTTCTCCATTCTTCTTTTACCCTCCCTGTTGGAAACTCCCAAAAGCCTTTTACTGGCTGTGAGAGTTCTATTCCACTTGCCCCACAATCCAGGGCGAAAAATTACATTGCCATAACTAACTACAGTCACTGAAGTCTTGGTTTCCATCTATTTCCACTTTAGTCTGACTGTTTTGTCTCCCTCATGGAATTCAAGATTTCCTTAATTTTTGCGATCTCTGCAATCCCTGGCCTTTCTCATCAACCAAAAGCAAAGAGCACCAGCTTAACTCCATTCTCCCTGCACTAGGTCCTCATATGTATTTGATTTCCTGCATCCTTCCTCACCCTTAGCAACTGCTCTGGCCAGCTTACACACACCCTCAGACCAGACCTGCGGTCCCATCAGGGAAAGTACTGGAAGTTTGAAACTCCAGCCCTTTCAGTACTTGTTTGGCAATGTGTCAGCTTCACGACGCTGGTAACAGCATGCACCCTGTCACATGTATGCAGCTAGGTTTGTGCAGATGGTCTGGGTTGCTCAGGTGCTGAAGGAGTTCCTCTGTGTCCTTGGGGAAATGCCAATTGCTTAGTTTACTTTTTTGCCTCCTTGGAGAGCTAACAGCTTGAAGTAAAACAATCCTTCTGGCACTCCTAGGCTCTCACCAGCCCCCACCACCCAATCTGAACCCCAAAGATTACTATCTCCTAGTAGATTGTCATAAACCCAAGGTCACTTAGGGATCTGTTTTTGAACTGGCAAACCCAGATTCTGATTCTTTCCTACTCCACCTTCCACCTGTACATTCTGCCTATGTGGTAGTGATTCCACAAAATGCTTAACATTGTGAGCTGTAGAAGTACCCCTGAAACTAAAAATGCTGCAGTCTTCATCCTTCTGCCTCCATCTCCCTCTCCATTTGTCTGTGATTATAAAATGTTGATGTCCAACTTCTCTTTGGAACATGCAAAGCTCTTTGGTTTAGGAAAGACAGAAGTTACCTAATGATTAGACAATAGAAGATAGTTTTCCTTTGACGGATGTGGCATACTAAAACATTTTCAGTATATGATAATGTTACTTGGTTATTTCCTCTCAGACACCACTAGAATGTTTATATAAAATGAAGCATATAAAAATTGCTACTGGGAATGATGAGGCTTCTTTTCATCAACCTCTGCCTTTTAGATTTGCCCAAATATTGTATGTGGAAGTAAACATTAAAATTCCATTTAGGACCAATATAAGGTAACATGAACAAGATGCAACATAAGGTTACCAATAAAGAATCTGTTTTATAAGTTGCTCTGTAATTACCTTTTCAAAGTCTAATACATTTATGAAATATTTTATATACCCTTATTTAACAAATTTTCTTTAAAAAGGGATTATTTTCAGTCCTTCCCACTCTTCAATCTACTATCCCAATAGGGTCACAGGACTGAGGCAGACTTAATAGCTTCTGCTAAGAGTATGGAAAGAGAGGGGGAAAATCATGAGAAGACAAGATTCTCCCTACCTTACGTATTATGTATGAATGCTTAGACATACATTATGTATGAAGGCTAATGGCAAGTTTCCTTAAATCATATCAATAATTAATGTCTGTCCTAAGTGACCACTATAGATGTCAAACATTGATTATACATATTGATAATACATATTGATTTTAATTTGGTTAAAAGACAGAATTAGGAGAAGGCAAGTATTTATGAACATGGATGTTGCAATTAGGTAAGTTTGGCAACTCTTCTTTAACATAGCTTCTCCATGCTACTCCACATCTCTCCTGTAGTCTTTCAGAGTTTCTACAAGCTTATTAAGTCTATGGGTGTCCTAGAAGTAAAACATAAAGTAAATGGGAAAGGGTGAATTTTTTTTCTCTTCTATAAAAAGTATTTACAAAGCATCACTGTTACCTAAGTGCACATGCCTGATACTAATGAGATTCAAATGACCTAAAATGCCACTAGCATTAGCATGGCATAATAAAGTTATGAACATCTGTTTAAGAACAATATGCAATGAACTTGCAAAGACTGGTAAAACCTGCAAGGCTAGGAGAACTGTTATCTTGTGGAAGCACAGGATGTGAGTACTGGAAGTGGCGTAGATATCTTATATTTCTCTGCTTTCATCTTATATTTGGAGATACAAAGACCCTGATGAGATTAAGTGAATTCCCTAAGGTCCCCAGCTAACTGTTAGCTGAGGTAGGTCTTCAATCTAGGACATCTAACTCCTTATTTTACCGCTTATTCCGCTATGCTAACAGCTCTGGCTAATCCACTGGATTCTGCAAAGGCAACCTGAGAAGTCTAGAACTCCAGACTGCAAAGGCAGCAAAGTTGCTGCTAACCCGGTTCATCTATCTGGGTTCAAAGGGCACAGAGCAAAGTGCCCAGAAAAAAGAGCAATGAGACCACATGGCAAGGGAGGGGAAGGTTCCAGGAAGGGTGGTGGATGCCTGTTCTCCTGCAGAAGCAGACTTCTTTTTTTCTACAGTAATTGCTGATACTTTGGAATGCAAGATATTTTTGGAGAAGTGAGAGAGAATAGTTTGGGAAAGAGAGAGTAGTTTAAAAGACCCTCATGGGTCTGAGTGGATATTGAATATGTGGGAGGGCACTGGAGAAACTGTGAGTGAAAATCTAAGATAGTATGTTTTCCTTTTCTTATTAACTGTCCTCCCAAATGGTGTCCATAAAGTGGAGAATGGCAGAGAGATGTCAAGGAAGGAAGAGTGAGGGATGGAAGCTGCTATGACAAGGACACCTAGCTGCAGTCCTATATATAATATTTTAAAACACAGATTGGAGAGCAAAAGTAACTTAATGTTTTACAGGATTTTGTGGTTGTTCCTATTATTTCTCTTGTTGCTGCTGCTGCTGTTTAAAACAAAAAAATTCTCTTTAAAGTTCAAGCTGAAACTTGACTTAATTTTATAGTTATTATTTACATAGTGAAATTTCCCCTCAAGTCCTTAGCATGAGAATTTTTAACTCTAAAAGCCTGTAAATTATTATTAGAAAAGGTATCTTTCATCAGTAAAATCAGTGATTGGAAGCTGGTGTCAAAATGAAAGTGCCTTCTGGGAACTAAAGTTTTACAGTGCCTTTTGCTGAACCCTTTGGTTTATTGGCAATGATTGTTTAAATTTGTCTAAGATATTTCAGTTTTAGTCTCATCAACATGAACTTTTGTGCTATGACTTCAAAAAATGCTTCTTTGTAAAATCACTGGACAAATTATTCACTTGTAATTTGTTGTTACAGATGTGAATCTTGTTCCACAAACTCAGGTGTGCAATAACAATGCATTACTTCATTTTTATAAAATCAAAATAAATGTTTTCTGCAGCCCCATTCCACCAAGTTAACAGAACTTCAGTTTCTGTCATCACTGAGGTCTCTCTAATTCGTGAGAAATTACCAGGAAAATATTCAGGGATATCCTCCTTTAGCTTTCAGCTTACACTCATTGCTTCTGAGTTTTCTACTGTCCAAACCTACTGGGTGGTGAATTCTGTACTCAAGTTATTTCTGGAGCTCAGGTTCAACCTCCCTAGGTGATCCACAGAGTCAGCAGCCTCCCCCACTAGCTCCTCCCCACGGGCTTCCCATCATGTTCCTGAAGGTGCTATGGTGGAGACCACAGTTCTCTCCTATCCTTAGTATCCAGACCTTCATTTCCTCTCATCTCTTTACCCTACTATTCTACTTCTGTGCCCTCAGAAGTCTCCCCATCTCCTCTGAGACACATTAATGCCATGTAATAATTTGCCCTACCATAGTAGCCAAAGCATAAGCAAGACAGAACTATGGTCCTGAATAAGTTCAGGATATTTTTCACTGACCACCTGTCTAAGGAAGAAGAAAACTAAGGAGCTTCTTCAACTCATTAAATAAAGGGGGGGTGTTATTTCATGGAATAACAATAACAAATATACATACTCTTCTAAGTGCTTTACAGGTATGAGCTCATTTTAACCTAACATCCCATATGAAGTTCTATTTTACAAAGGAGGAAACAGGCATAGTGATTAAATATCTTGCCCTGATCACATTGGAAATATGTAGCAGAGACAGACTATGAACCTGGCAGACTGGCTCATGCTCATAACCCATACCAGTGTCCTCTGACTTTGTGTAGTGCATTGTGGTTTATAGAGGTTGGAGGGTGGGAATAGTCCAATGGTGCTCAGACTCTCCTCAGCAAGCAGGGGCCAAGGCTAACCACACAGTCAAGAATTCTGAAATGTCTTCTTTGACTGTCTGTCTTGACTCAGGTAATGATCCCTTCACCATCGTCAATGAAAACATGGGCAAGTGCATCAAGCCACTGAATGAATGGATAGTAGCAACAGACTGTGATGGAAGTAGGGACATGTTATGGAAGTGGGTGTCCCAGCATCGACTCTTTCATTTGCAATCCCAGAAATGCCTTGGGCTAGATATTACCAAACCCACAGATTCCTTGAGAATGTTCAGCTGCGACTCCAGTGCCTTACTGTGGTGGAAATGTGAGCACCACTCTCTGTATGGAGCTGCCCAGTATAGATTGGCTCTGAAGAATGGACATGCTATAGCAAGTACAAATTCATCTGATGTCTGGAAGAAAGGAAGTACAGAGGAAAACCTCTGTGACCAGCCTTATCATGGTGAGTATTGGAGAGGAACTTTGATTCATTTGCTGTTGTATTTGGTAAACATGACATTGAACATGCACAACTGATCACAAATAAAGTCATGCATTGGTGAGGGCACTGAGCAAGCATTCAATTCCAGGCACTGTGCATTATTATTGAGCTACCTATGTGAGATTGGTGCTACTTTTCCCCTTTCACAGGTAAGGCTAGGAGGGGTTGGGTGCCTTGTCAGAGGTTACACAGTCACTCTGTAGTAAACCTGGGATTTGGAATCTCTATGATACATGAGCATATGTATTTCCTGTGATTACATTCTGAACTCCAGAGCAAAGAAGACGTTAGAGTAACAAGAACTCCTTCATTCAGGATGAAATTCAAATGACCAAATAAAATCAGACCTATTCAAAGTATAAAAAGAAAAAAAATAAAGGAAATTGTATTTCTCCTTGTCTACAGATTTTTATGTAATGGAAAAACTTGAAGACCTCATGTGAGTTTATTTTTATTTTTGGCATGGCTGTCACACTTTGATGTTTGGATTTATGATTTTAAGAGTGGACTTTTTCTCAATTGCTTTCAAAAATAAGTCCACCTGACCCTTAAATAATGTGAAGGTTAGGGTTACTGCCCCCTGCCCCCCGCAGTTAAAAATTTGACTCACCCAGAACTTAACTACTAATAGCCTAGTGTTAACTGGAAGCCTTATGGACAACATAAACAGTTGGTTAACATGTACTTTGCATGCTATATGTATTACAAACTGTAGTATTAAAATAAGATAAGCTAGAGGAAAGAAAACGCTATTAAGAAAATCATAAGGAGGGATGCCTGGGTCTGACTCTTGGTTTCAGCTCAGGTCATGATCTCTTGGTGGTGAGATCAAGGCCTACGTCTGGCTGTTCATTGAGCGTGGAGCTTGGCTTAAGATCCTCTGTCCCTGGGACTGGGACGCCTGGGTGGCTCATCCTCTGTCCCTTTCCCTCAGCCCCTCCCCCACCACTCAAATATGCTTGGGTGTGCCTTCTCCTTCTCTGTCTCAAAAAAAAAAAGCAAAAACCCATAAAGAATAGAAAATACATTTTCAGTACTGTACTGTATTTATAGAAAAAAATCCACATATAAATGGACCTTTGCAGTTCAAACCCATGTTCTTTGAGGGTCAACTCTATACGAATATTGCCTATGAGGGAGCTGATCATGAACTTTATGCTGGGTCTAGAAACTAGATTACAACAAATTTCCAAGTTTAAAAAGAATAAGTCAGTTGGGGCTCCTGGGTGGCTCAGTTGGTTAGGTGTCCAACTCAATCTCATCTCAGGTTTTGATCTCAGGATTATGAGTTCAAGCCCTGCGTTGGGCTCCATGAATTGAGCTCCATGATGGGCAGGGAGCCACTTAAAAAAAAAAAAAAAAGAATGAGTAGGTTTATTTTTTTAAGCCTCTAAATGTAATTAGTTATCACCCAAGCAAATCTTTTTTATCATGTTGCTCTAAAATTACATCAAATGTTGATATATAAATATATATTTAATCAGCTTTTCTAAGTCTTAACTATTATCTCACCTTTGCTCGTCTTTGTAAATTTAGTTAGCTTTACAGAGATTTTTCTTTTCTCTCAAAGCTCATTTAAGCTAAATTTGGCCCCTTAGAGTTCCAGTTATCTGCACAAATTTCTCTCCTACAGTAACTATTTCTATTTCCTACTGCAGATGCATCCATTTCTGAGATGTCAGGTTCTACTCTTATGGGAAAATATTAGATTAGAGAATTAGAGATGGGGATTTCCTTTTCTTTAATCCTCAGTTCTTGAGTAGTTGAACAAGTCTGTTTATGCTAGTCAGCTCCTTCCTATATATACAATGGAATACTATTCAGACATCAAAAGAATGCCATTTGCGATGATATGGATAGAACTAGAATGTATTATGCTAAGCAAAGTAAGTCAGTCAAAAAAGATGACTATATGATTTCACACATATGTGGAGTTTAAGAAAGAAAACAGATGAACATAGGGGAAGGAAAAATAAGATAAAAACAGAGTGGAAAGCAAACTGTAAGAGATTCTTAACTATAGGGAAAAAACTGAGGGTTGCTGGAGGGGAGATGGGGGCATTTGCCCTCTTTAATGAGGGCTTTAATGAGCACTGAGTGTTAAACACCAGTGATGAAACTGAATTCTACCTCTGCAACTAATGATGCACTATATGTTAACTAACTTGAATTTAAATAAAACCTAGAAAGAAAAAAAAGAAACAATTCCTTTCTGGATACCACTTAATGGCAAGTTTAAATTTTGCCCTCTGAAAGTTTTTCTCTAACTTGGCAGCTAAGAGAGAACATGGAATGAAAGGAAAATGCCTTTTGAACTGGATTTGACTTGTTTCATTGTATTTGTTCAAAGATCAGAAAGGATCATTTTCTTGGCAGGGCTCTTTCTGTCTCCTGCCCCAAATTCTTTTGAGGGATGAGGTTGTAATTGTAAATTCCTTCAGTCCCCCCCAAATTTCAGTCTAACTGGTTTTCTTTCTAATCCTATGGTTTTTATTTTATGCATTTGTAATATTCTCCCAAGAAGGGGATCTTCTCATTTCACACAACTACCAAAATGAACAGTAACACCAAAAAGTTTAAGAATCTACCTAGGGTACCACGCCAAAGAAAGCAAAACAGCAATGCCCCAGCAAGATCTCACAGGCAGAAAGTGTTTCCTGACCCTACCAAATACAATATTTAGAAAACTGAATTTTCAAATAAGAAATTTAGAGATTTCTCAGAAAAGGCTCACATAGCTCTGATTCATCACCACATACCTCAAGTTTTAATTTGCACAAAAGCCAGTGTCAAACCTGCCTCCTTTTCTCCATTTCTTTCCAGGTGATTAGTACCATCTAAGTGGTGAATGTCAGAAATCTACAAGTCACCTTAGAGTGTCCTGCTTTCCTCTCTCAGTATTTAAATTTAATCACATATTAAGTCCTGGCAGTTTTACCCTTTTAAATTTACATAGTCCCTTCCTCTTCTTAGATTAGAGACTATTGTTTTGTTCTTTTTTTAAGATTTTATTTATTTATTTGACAGAGAGAGAGAGATCACAAGCAGGCAGAGAGGCAGGCAGAGAGAGAGGAGGAAGCAGGCTCCCCCCCAAGCAGAGAGCCCAATGTGGGGCTCGATCCCGGGACCCTGAGATCATGACCTGAGCCAAAGGCAGAGGCTTAACCCACTGAGCCACCCAGGTCCCTTAGAGGCTGCTGTTTTAAGGACTTTATCTGGGATCCTTTGTGTCAGACTCCAGGTATTGGTTCTTGCCACACCCTTTGTCTAGCAGTGTAGAGATAAAAAAGATAAGATAACCTGAGTCCCAGTAGAGTGAAGTCCAAGGCTATCCAGATTGTTAGAGCAAAGCTACCAATCAAAACCATGATTGAACTCCCCAAATATGGCTTTTTTATTTCTCCTTTGGTTTTTGCCCTATATTTTTTACTTCTAACATAAGAAAAATTATTTGTCATTGTGTTCTGGGTTGCCTTTCTCTCCAACCCTCACCCTGTGTGAGTCATGTTCATCACAGAGAAAACTTTAGTTGTATAAATGTTACAAAGGGATTGCTTCAGACTAGCATCCAGATATGCATTTATATCAATCAGTAAGATATCTTGAGCTCACTCTTACTCTTTAAGTATGAATATTTGGCAAATCCAGAGGAAATTGACTGAACTGTCTACATTTTGAACAACTCGTAGGAGCCTGCCCACCTCTTTAACCACTGAAGCCATTTTGCCTCAATGGAAAAATTAATGTTAGTTTTCCATGCAAGTGATTCAACTCACAAATTTGTACCTATTGCAGAATATGCTGTTGTTTTAAGAGTGCTATCATCATAAATTCACACAGAAGATGGAAAGAAGATGGAAGAAGACAGGAAAAGCCTGTCTCCCTAGAGAAACACATGGGATTTAAGAGGTCCAGGAGCAGTGAAGAATGTGTGAGAATAAAACTCTTCCTGAATAGTTAGCATAATTTAGCTGCTACTGATATGGTGGTGGTTATATGCTTATCATTATTCAAAGCATGTTGTGACTAGGAGAGCTTTTTAATTGAAGCTCAGCTTTGAGCTATGAAACATAACTTGAAATCTGAGAAGGCAGCCATTAAGTCACAAGTTGTCTTTAACATGTCAAGTACTCTAACCAGAGAGCCAGTTCTCATCCCTGTCACTTACAGTTTACTGAATGTCTTACTTAACTTCACTGTAAAAATGGGGATTTCACAAAAAAGTGTAATGCTTGCCCTATTAATCTTACGGGTTTACGGTAAAGAGGAAGTGAAAGAAACGTATGTGAAAGCGCTTGGTATAACAGAAACACAGGATTTTTAGGAAGAAACTGATGGTTCTTCAAGTAATGTTTGCTGGGTTCAGGGACTCCTTTTCAATGCTATGATATGAGAAGAGAAGTGATCATGAGCTTTGGGAGCTTAGTTATCATTAAAAATGAAATATAGGGGGACACATGGGTGGCTCAGTCAGTTAAGCAGCCTCCTTTGGCTCAGGTCATGATCCCCGGGTCATGGAACCGAATCCTGAGTTGGGCTCTTTGCTTAGCAGGGAGCTTGCTTCTCCCTCTCCTGCCGGTCCCCCTGCCTATGCTTGCTCTCTCTTTCTGACAAATAAATAAAATCTTTTTATAAAAAAATGAAATATAGGTAATAAGAAGTTTCCCTATAAAACATAAGGTCAAATTACTTTAACAGAAGTATCCTGTCTAAAATCATTTATGTCAGAGGAAAACAAAACCAATATTCCTTAAAAGATAGTTTGCAAATAAAAGCATCTAGATTATTCTTTCTTTTTGCTCTACTGCTGCTTAATATATTTGAAACTGTTAAGTATCATACTTTAGTTAAATGAACATTTGAGAACGATAAAGAATGTGGAATCAAATACCATCTTAAGCACACTTAAGCAAATCTGTGAGACATTTTAATGTACCCTAATATCCTGATAAATGGTGATAAGATCTGATCATTAAACTTTACCTAATAGCCATTATTTGATCTGATAATGACCTTGGTTTTAAACAAACTAAGGATATGGATAAAGGTAATCAAAATAATTACACAGTTAGCTGTTCTATAAAAACACCTTTCCAAGAGAACTGTTACCCGCAAAAGTATTGAGCACTTCCTTTAGTATTTCTAGGCATGCTTGAGGTCGGAATAATTTTTCAGCTCCTCTCCACGTACCAGGGAAATTTTTAAAATGAAAAACTAGTTCTGCCACTTCGCTGGCCCCAGCTAGTCCCTTGACTGCCCAGCTAAAGCTGGTTCTTTTATAACCTGAATTACCATGCCCTGCTCCTCTCCAAAAACCTTCTCAGAGATCCAGCTGTTCTTTCTCCCACTTCCTCGAAACACACAACCTCAATTCTACCACCAATCTGTGAACAATGGGGCTATGTGTCCATCTGTTTAACTACAGTTTGTTAAAGTCTGCACCCACCTTCAGTGTTTCCAAGGTATTTTTCTGGCCCCACTCTTACCAAAGAAAAGAAAATAGAATGTAAATTTAGTCTCAGGCAGGGCACCCCTTCTGGTGAAGTACTCTACCACCCATGGTAATCAGTTTATCCTTGCTGAATCAAGCCAAGATCATTTAGCAATTCATCACACCACTATAAATGAAGCTTTCCATGGATTATCTCATTGAAACCTCTTAAACCTATGAGCTAGATACTATCATTCCTAACTTTCAAATATAGAAACTGAGGCTAATGAAAGTTGGAGAGCTTGTCCACAGCCACACAGTTGAGCCAGCATTTAAGTTCAGAGCTGAATGCTGCATCCATGCACTGAATTTTCACACTGTGCAGCCTACTTAGATATTGTATTCTCTTAAGTGAAAACAGCAATCTTTCTTTCACAGAAAATTTAGGAAATCAGTTAACTGAAGGTGATTGTCCAGTTTTTAATTTTCCTTTCCTCTACTTCCTCCCCACACCACAGAGATATATACCAGAAATGGGAACTCCTATGGAAGACCTTGTGAATTTCCATTCTTGGTTAATGGGACCTGGCATCATGAGTGCATTTTTGATGAAAATTATGGTGGGCCATGGTGTGCAACCACCTTAAATTATGAATATGATCAAAAGTGGGGCATCTGCTTACAACCAGGTATGTTATGGGTTAGCAGACTTTATATATGGAAAGAAAATAGATAACCATTTATGTGAGGCAAAAGGGAGAAGGAAGAGTCCAAGATAACTCAAAAATGACTGCAACAAATATTATCCTAGAGAAGGTATGTATTTGAGGAGAGAGAAGGAAGTAATGTGTAGCTCTGAACTTGTTTTCAGAAATAGGCCAAGGAAAGAACCAAGATGGGATAGTGCCATGGAAGACAAAGGAGGAGGGAGTGTTCTGTAGCACAGATGCCTCAGGAAGAAGAAGTGGAAAAGACATAAGCAATTAGGAAATTGCTGCTGACATTTGCTAGAGCAGTTTCAAAAGACCAGTGGTCATACAAGCCAGATTATAGTAGACTAGAAGTGTCAACAGAAAGAGAGAAAGCCTCTTAAGTTTTATGGAATAGAAAGAGAGCACAGATGGTGGTTTCGGGGCTAGATAGGTTGAAGAAAAACTGTTAGGGTGGTAGAGACTTAAGTATAATTATGGCTTGAAGTGAAGAGGGACCAACGAGACCTATATCCCTGGTCTTCTCAAAATTGGTGACACTGTTCTCCTGCCATTTCCTTATGTTGGGCAGAGCATTTTTTTCTAATTACTTCTTACTAGAAGCAAACTATTCAGGGTGTGCTAAAGATTTCACTGTTCTTTAGAAAGAGAGAGAGACCAAAGTAGCAGTTGCATCATGATCTGGTATATAACTGAGACATATTTTCATACCAGTTAGGTGAGAGTTACAGGTCATAGGACCTGACATGTGGTAAGTGCTCCAGAAATATTTTTAATTGGGCAGTAGATTGAAAGAATATATAATAAAGAGAAAGGTAAAAGCTCCAGACGTAGGTAATAATAGTTAATACTTATAGGACCCTGCCAAGTGTCAGGTACTATTCTAAGCACTCAAACTATATTAACCCATTCAATCTTCACACAACCCAATAAGGTAGGTACCACTATTTATCCCCATTTTACAGATGAGCAAAGGGAGGCACAGGGGAGTTCTATCATTTGCCTAAGGTCACATTGCTAATACAATTTAGAGGTAGGATTCAAATCTAGGAAATCCAGTTCTGATTTCCCAAATAAATACAGATCATTCCTCATTCAGTAGTCAACCTGGTGGTATTACTAATGCTGATCCCTCCTTAAGGGAAGCTGAGCTACAAAATGAAGAGGTCTAAGCAACTAGAAGAGGTTATCCTGAGCCAATGGTTCTGCAGTGGAATCACTTGGAAAGTCTGTTAAAACAGAGATTTCTGGGGGCCTACCTCCAGAATTTATAATTTAGTAGATTTGGAGGAGGCCCAATAATTTGCAGCTCATTGAGTTCCCAGGTGATGCTGATAATGTTGGTCTGAGAACCACACTTTAAGAATTACTGTTCTAGGGGCACCTGGGTGGCTCAGTGGGTTAAAGCCTTTGCCTTCGGCTCAGGTCATGATCCCAGGGTCCTGGGATCGAGCCCCGAATCGGGCTCTCTGCTCGGCAGGGAGCCTGCTTCCTCCTCTCTCTCTCTCTCTCTCTCTCTCTCTGTCTGCCTCTCTGCCTACTTGTGATCTCTCTCTGTCAAATAAATAAATAAAATATTTTTTAAAAAAGAGAGAATTACTGTTCTAGGCAGAGTCACAGGCTTTTCAACACCCAGAACCTACTGAATGATAAAAGCCAGTATTTGCTTCAGCTACAATTAATAGCAAGCAGAGTTTGGTCAACAAGGCACCGAGTTCATTTAAACCTCACTATAGTCTGGATCCAAAATTTTAGATGTGAAAGAGAGCCTGGAGGTTATCCAGTTGCAAACCCTCATGGCTCAGGTAAGGGGCAGCAGATGCAAATTGATGCATGGCCTGTCAGGGTCAGACCACATTAGTATGGAGTCTGATGGAGATTCCAGGATTCCTGACCCTCATTCCATGGTGTACTCATTCCACTCTACCTTGCTTCCTTGACTGTCATTGGTCTCAGTGTCTTTAGCTTCCTTTGGGAGTGGTAGGGGTAAGAATGGGAGTATTCATAGACTTCTCAGTTATTTTTAGGGAAAAAGCAAGACTGTGAGTTTCTCAAAGCCAAGGATTGCTAAACCATGTACATTATATTTTATAGCAAACATACTGCTATCCCACTGGAAGCTTCTGGATTTGCAGGCATAAGACCCCAGTGGTAATAAGGAAACTTTAGGCAATATACTAGCAAATCTATGTATTTTGTTTTCACCAAATGTCACATCCACCTCTGTTTCTATTTGGGCCATTCAAAAGTGGCTGAAAAAGCAGTGTATGACATTCAGGAGATCAACAAGACCAGATTTAGAGACCAGTGCTCTGATGAGAGCTCTGCCACAAACACCTCTAGATCTTTGTTTCCATCTGTGAAATGAGAGCATTAGACAAGATGATTTCAATAGGCCCTTCCAGCTTGAAAGGCCATGAGTCTAACATGTGATGTATGACTGGTTATGGTAGGCCATTTGGAAAACTCCCTGAGTGGAGCCTGGGACACACTTCCTACAGTGTATATTGGGTTTCCTCTTCTAGAGAGTACACAGGAGTTTCTAAGTATATTTTTGAGCCAGTTGTGTCAAGACCTATGTATCTCATCTAAGAAATAATTTGAAGGATCTTTGAAATTATACATGCTTTTTAGGTATTTGTTAAAGAAAATAATATGCACCTTATGCAATGAACATGTATGTCTATATATATATGCACACATATGTTAACACAGACACCTGCAATATTGACCATATAATATTAATTATGTGTTATATATCAAATCATCTGTTAAAACATTAAGAGAAATTTGGACTGAGTTTTTCAAATAAGGCAGTCACTTGGGTTCTAAATGTTGGGTGTTTAAGCAGCATGTCTGCAAACACACACACGCACACACACGCACACACATACACAGACATACGCACGGTGGTTTCACTCCAGGCTGTAGGCAAACCCCTCTGCAGTCTGCCACCATCTTCAAGGAAGCTTGTTTTTTGTTTTGTTTTGTTTTTTTCCAAGTAAGCTTGTTTTCCATCAGCTTAGGAGTTTGACAATGTGAATACATTGGAAGACTCCTACATTTCAGCAGAGGGCAGGCATGGGCTAAAATATGGCATGGTAATTGATAGGGGATAAAGGGAGAGTAGAGGATAAGAAAGTGGAAGCTTTAATCAGCCAAAGTCATTTAGTTCCCATGACTTCAATTTCTTTGTGTAACCAAAGAATCAAAATATGGTCTAGTCAAACAATGAGCTTCAATTTTAGTGTATCCTGAGAGTATGGAAATTGAGTTTCAGTATTAGTACACATTGCTAGTAATATAAAACATTATGCCCTTACTTTATGATCACTAACATATCTTTCTATCAACAGAAAATGGCTGTGAAGATAATTGGGAAAAGAATGAGCAGATTGGAAGTTGCTACCAATATAATACACAGGCAGCTCTTTCTTGGAAGGAAGCTTATGTTTCATGTCAGAATCAAGGGGCTGACTTACTGAGCATTAGCAATGCTGCTGAATTAACTTATCTTAAAGGTAGGTTTACATGTGCTAGAGCAAATTGCTGGGATTATAAAGATGCCATCTGTCTACCCCTGTTTTCATATCCAGGTATGTTGTTTCGTGTATATATTTTTCTATCTTCTCTTAAATGTCAACACTGAAACCTACAGGCAGAAAAGTATGAATATAATCCTGTTCTATCCATTGAAAATGCATTTCATATTGGAGACTGAAAAGAGGGTAATGTTCGGAAAATGGAGTGAGGTAGTGAGATTAAACTGCTGCCCTAAACCTAATTGACGAGATTTTTTAAAAAGTGAACATTAAACTCCTTGAACATTGAAAAGTAGAGAAATCAAGGAAGGTGAAGAAGGTGGCTGAGTTGCACTAGATGGCCTCAGGGAAAGGTCCTCGTGTTGAGAAGAGGAGTGCCATCCTCAGAGGAAAGGAGAGGACAATGAAATCTTAAAGTGGATTTAATCAGTGGACCCATTGAGTGGATAGGATTTTGTTTTATTTGTGTGGTGATGGTGGGAATTCTTAAATTTTTAATTATGAAAGCATATATACGGAAATAGGAAATGACCTGAAAGAGACCCGTGTAACCACCACCCTGACTTTATACACTCTTTATACACTAACATTTTGTCATATTGCTGTATATGATTGATCCCCTCCGTCCTTCCCTGCTTCCCTCCCTTTAAAGTAAATGTTAATAGAGTTAAAGCCCCATGTCATCTCTCAAAATTACCATTCTTTGAGTATTTTTATAACATTATATGTATAAATACTATATATGTTTTCATTATAGTGCTGTTCTGTTTTTATATGATACAAATACTTATGTGCCCATTTGTAAGTTTATCCATTGTCAACTGCTGCTGTAAAGTATTACATTGTATGAATAAATCACAACTTATCCATTCCCCTATTGAGAAACAGATTATTTTCAGCTTTTGCTATTGCAAGGAACATCCTCATATGTGCATCTTAGGGCAGACATGTATGACAGTTTCTCTAGAGTAGGAATTACTGAGTCATGGGGCACACATCTCTTCACCATTAACCAAAAATTCCAAATTGTTTTCCAAAGGGCTGCATTCATTTATACTTCGACTAGCACCTGATGTTATCAGACTTAGTTGGCCAATGTGATGAATGTGAAATGGTATTTAATTTTCTTTTGTATCTTCCTGATAATCCATGTGGTTTTGTATCTCGTGTTTATTAGGCATTCGGGTTTTCAGTTTACAATCTTTATATCTTATAATCAGATATAAAGTTGATATCCTTTGCCTGTTTTCTATTGAGTTGTTTGAATTTTTCTTATTGATCTGTTTAGTTCTTTATATATACTTATCTAGTCTTGTAGGATTACAAATATCTTTTCCTAGTCTTTGGTCTTTTTACATTTGTTGCTTCTTATTATTTAAAGATACATTAGTTTTAATTTGGTCAATCTTTTCCTTAATGTTTTGTGCTTATTTGTATTATTTAGCAAATTCTTTCTTAGCCCTAATATGATAAATATATCCTCTCATTTTTCTTCCAAACGTTTATAATTCTGCTTTTCATATCCATAATCCATCTGGAATAAAATTTTTAGAGGTGGAATCTAATTTATCTTTCTTTGCGTGGATGTCAGTTGACCAAATGCTATTTATCTCACATTTTTCCACTCAGATTTGTTATACCACCTCTAATAAATATAAACTCCCCTATTACATGTGGGTTATTTCTAGGCTCTGCATCCTATTCCTTTGGTCTACTTGTCTATCTTTGTGTCTATTCCATACTGTTTTAATTATGCCAATTGTATGGAAAATATGGATGAGCAAGTCCTCTCATATTTTTTCTTGAATTGCTTTGGCTTTTTTTATCCACTTATTCTCTTCTATGAATTTAAGGATCACCTTATTAATCTCAGTGAAAAACTTTGTTGAGACTTTGGAATTGCACTGAATTTTAGATTAATTAAAGAGGCACTGCCATCACTATATTATTAAGTCTTCTCATCCATGAAAATGGTATGCCTTTCTACTACTTATTTGTAACATTGTTTACAGATTCAGTAAAATTATATAACTTTTTCCATCAGAGTATTGCACATTTTTTACTACGAAGTTTATAAACAGAAGGGTTTTATTTTATTTTTAAAAATCAAGAAACCCAGGGCACCTGGATGGCTCAGTTGGTTGACTGACCAACTCTTGATTTTGATTCAGGTCGTGCTTTCAGGGTTGTGGGATCAATCCCTGCATCAGGCTCCACTGTCAGTGAGATGTCTGCCTCTATCCCCCTCCTCCTCCCCTTCCCCCCACTCTTGCTTTCTCTCTCTAAAATAAATAAATCTTTTTTTAAAAAATCAAGAAACCCAAGTTATTGAGTGTCTGATGATTTGAATGACAAAATAATCATAATATATTACAATGATGTTTCAGATTGAGTACTAAATGATTTTCATACATTGTCTTATTTAATACCATATAACAGCGCTACAAGATATAGGTATTTTGATTGCTATACTCACTTGGCAGATGAGGAATATCAGGATCAGAGAGAAAATGTAACTTGTTCGAAGTCACCCACAAGTAATTAGCAGAGCCAAAATTTGAACACAATCAGTGAGACTTGAAAACAAATTGTATCAGGCATGTATCTGCATTTCCTTTTTATAAGACTTGTAAGTTCTTTACAGGAAGAAGTGGGTCTCATAGGTTTTTTTTCTTTTGCATAAAATTATAAGTGTTATTGCTATATGTGAAACAAGTACCTATTGACTATTTCCTATAAATCCTATCACACTATTTTGTAATGATTATAAATATTCGATAAATTCAAACTAATAGCAAAACCCTAATATCTCCAGATAAATTAAATAATTTTTTTGGTGCCAACTTTAAATACGGTTTTATTTAAGACATTGCATTTTCCACTTAACAATACAGTGCTTATAAAGTGCAATGTTTATTTCCTTTCCCTGTGCACATATTCCATATTCAAGTATCAAGAATGCCCAGTTTTTTTGCTATAGCAGCTCAACATTACAACTGCCATGGAATTTGCTACAAATTTGGGTCCTTTGAATATTGTGTGTGGAACAATGCTCAACCTATTTATTCTCAGGTTGGCTTAATCAACCTCTTCAATGGTGGGCCCAGAGGAGGCACCACCAGAGGGAGGAGCTCCACCACCAGGGAAGCCTCCAGGCATTGCATTCCTCCTGGCATTCCCCCTGCACTCTGGTACAGCTTGGTGATGATGGGATTGCAGACTTTCTCCAACTCTTTCTGCTGGTGTTCAAATTCTTCCTTCTCTGCAGTCTGGTTCTTATCAAGCCAGTTGATGATTTCATTGCACTTGTCAAGAATCTTCTGTTTGTCTTCATCATTTATCTTGCCCTGAAGTTTTTCATCTTCAACAGTTGCTTTCATGTTGAATGCATAAGACTCAAGTGAATTATTGGAAGACACCTTGTCCCGCTGTTTCTCATCTTCAGCTTTGTACTTCTCAGCTTCCTGGACCATGCGCTCGATATCTTCCTTGCTCAAGCGGCCCTTGTCATTAGTGATGGTAATCTTGTTCTCTTTTCCTGTGCTCTTATCCACAGCAGAAACATTGAGGATACCATTAGCATCAATATCAAAAGTGACCTCAATCTGAGGGACACCATGAGGGGCAGGAGGTATGCCTGTGAGTTCAAACTTTCCAAGTAGGTTGTTGTCTTTGGTCATGGCACGCTCACCTTCATACACCTGAAGAAGCACACCAGGCTGGTTGTTGGAGTAGGTAGTGTCTGGTCTGTGTCTGTTTGGTAGGAATGGTAGTATTATGCTTGATGAGAACAGTCATGACTCCTCCAGCAGTTTCAATGCCAAGAGAAAGTGGAGTGACATCCAACAGCAGCAAATCTTGAACATTTTCAGATTTGTCTCCAGAAAGGATGGCTGCCTGGAGAGCTGTACCATAAGCAACAGACTCATCAGGGTTGATGCTCTTATTCAGTTCTTTTCCATTGGAGAAATCTTGGAGAAGTTTCTGAATCTTGGGGATACGGGTAGAACCACCCACCAGGACAATATCGTGGATCTGAGACTTGTCTAACTTGGCATCCCAAAGGGCTTTCTCTACAGGGTCCAGGGTGCCACGGAACAGGTCAGCATTTAATTCTTCAAACCGGGCACGAGTGATAGAGGTATAGAAGTTGATTCCTTCATACAGAGAATCAATCTCAATACTGGCCTGGGTGCTGGAAGAAAGTGTACGCTTAGCACGTTCACAAGCAGTACGGAGACGACGAACGGCCCTCTTGTTTTCACTTAAATTAAATAATTTAATGATCATTACAATGTCATAAGACAAGTGTTTCCCATTTACTGATGGGAAATTGGTGCTTAAAAATACAGTATCCGGGACGCCTGGGTGGCTCAGTTGGTTGAGCGGCTGCCTTCGGCTCATGTCATGATCCCAGCGTCCTGGGATCGAGTCCCACATCGGGCTCCTTGCTCGGCGGGGAGCCTGCTTCTCCCTCTGCCTCTGCCTGTCTCTCTGTCTGCCTGTGCTCGCTTGCTCTCTCTCTAACAAAATTTAAAAAAAAAAAAATACAGTATCCAACATCACATAGCTGAGAAGTGCCAGAATTGGGATTCAAATACCAACATATATGATTCCAGAGCCCTTACATTTTTACTATACTACTTTCTGCTCTTACATAGTTTTCTTTTTTTCTTTTCATCATTAAAAGTCTGCTAGTCTTTTGTCATGCTTTCTAGCTAGTCCTTTTTTCAGTCTTCCTTTCTTACTTACAGCTTTCCCCTTTTCCGATGTTGTTTGGTACTTGAATAATCAGACCTCTGGAATGGAAATCTATCAAATAAGCCTGATGGGCTAGTGGTTGTCAGTGGAATTATTTTCTAGAACTCCTTGACCCTTACTAAAAAATAATTGTTGAAAGTGAAAAGTGCCAATAATTTAAGCCTCTGGGAATATTGACATTTGGAAACTGATGTTTTCAGTGAAGAATAAAAGTGTCCAAGTGTGACTATCAAAACCCTAACAATCTAGTGATGCATTTGGAAGAATGAATGTTTCATGATTTCTTTATGTATCACTTTTCTTTAATAACTCATAAAAGTGAGATAATACATTAAATGATCCTGCTGTCCCCAGCCCAGACACTCCCTACATTTTATGTATATCAATAATTGTAGAGATATACTATCCTATCTAATGTACTAGGCTCTTCTCTCACTGTGACTGCTGTTTAAGAATATCATAATTATTATAACTTAATTATAATTGCTGGTTTTCCAAGACCCAAGCTGTACTTTAACATGTGCAACTCAGAGTATCCAAATCTTGACAATTTCTTAAAGTTGCTCTCCTCACTGAAAACTGCTATGTGTAAGCATTGGGATAGGAGAGTGAGGCCAACAAAGTGAATCACACAGAGATTTTGTGATCCAGGTGCTTGATCTACTTGGGGAAATAAGAGTTGTACATATGCAGAGCATAATGGAGAACGTTATTCCCAAATTACTCTGGTTCAGTAACTAGTGGTTGGGTGGAGCTAGGGAATCTACTGCTAGAAAAAAAGGCAGACACAGTCGGTTGAAAATAAGCCCCCCATGCAATCTAAAAAAGCTTTCTTTTTTTTTCTGCCTGCCCTGCACTCAGTTTTGTTTTTATTTTGTTTTACTAATACAGAGGCTTTGGAGAGGAGGGATTTGGTTTCCTTACAGTCACTGGATTTTTTTGGGGAGTTAGACTTTCCATGGCTTTGGCCTTCCCAGGAAACCTCTAACCACAGATTCATCCCAGAGCTAGAAAAGAGGACTCAACAGTCCCCAGAATAGGAATAGCACATTTCTATTCTTCCTCATTTTCCTCCAGCCTGAGGGGTTATTCACTTTGAGTGGCTTCTGCAGGTGCCTTAAGGCTAAGATAATTATAAATCAGAGACCCTACTGGCTTGGCCTTTCTGATGCATTAGAAGTTCTCTGTTTCATTCCAGATGCATGATCATTATCAGGCCTGTAGTCTCCCTTGTGGGGAGAAGAATAGAAATAGAGGGTCTGGTCTGAACAGGTTTTAAGGACAGTGGCAAATACTCTACTTCAGTGAACTCACCTATTTGATTTGATAAGGTATGGGAATTTATACTAGCAATCATCTGTTTCCTGATGGCAAAATGGGAGTAAGCAAAGCCTCAAACTGGTCAGTTTCTTGCTTGGATTGTATGTAGAAAAAAAGCCTAGTTTCAGATTGTCAAGGCCAAAAAGAAATCCCTGCCTTTCATTTCTGACCAACCTGGATTTTTAGAATCCATTTCCCATTCACATTAACCTGGCATAAAACATAAAGAACATTCCTATTCTATAATCCTATGATTCTATTGAAGAATAAGTCATCAGTATGGCTCATAAATAGAACAGTGTAATGAAACAAATTAGAAACCTAACAGCTTCCAAAGTTCATTGTGCTTCTTCATAAATGTGTATTTACCATGTGCAGGTAAGTGATAGGATTATTCAGATGTCCTGCTGGGGATATCTGAAAAGTCTTCATGGAAGGGAGAGTATTGAACTTAGGGTGATGGGTGGGACAGTTTGGTCCTCCACAGTATCCCTAGTTAAAAATTAATAAAGGTAATTCTGAATGTCCTGTATGGTTGAGTCTGAAATACCACAAATATGTCACAGTTTACAGAACTTTAGGAAGGCTGGAGAATCAACTGCTTTTACAATGAGAAATTTACATTGGATTAATTCCTCAATTTGTATGCCAGCACTTCTGCTAACAAGGTGAAAGAAAAGGAGAATTCAGAGTTCCCTTCAGCAGTCTCCTCAAACCATCAACCCAAATACCCCCACCTTTTCCTTCCTCATAGAGTATCCTTATTTCCTTGAACAAAGTGAAGTATCCATCTATTTCCTTGAGCAAAGTGAAGCAAATCCTTAGTTTCCCTTCCTCATACTTACAAATTTATCTGTATCTGTCATCCCTCCAGTTTGCTCAAGGTTAACTCCTTCCCCAAAGCTTTTCACATTCACACCAGCTGTTTCTTCTCTCTCTGATATTTTCATTGACTCTCATGCTAATGACTCTTCCCCAACTGGCCATAAACTTATTTAAACTTCCACCATTAAAAAATATAGATAGATAGATGTAGATATATAGATATAGATACAGATGTAGCTATAGATAGCTATATACATATATAGCTATCCATTAAAATATATAGATAAATGTAGATATATAGATATAGATACAGATGTGGCTATATCTGTAGATATATAGATATAGATACAGATGTAGCTATATATAGCTATATAGCTATATATATATCTGAAGATCTGCCTCTTTCTTTCACAGACAAGCTCTTGGAAAACACTGTGTATCTTTCACTCCTAAATTCACATCCGTTCCTCAGTGGAGTGGTGATTGGGTCTCTGTCTCTACCACCCTCTTTGCAAACTCCTGCCTATCCCTTTAACATTGGTCTCTGGGTATTGTTCTTGGCCCCTTGCATCTTTGCTGATGCTACTTCTGCTCTACACAGAGGGGCTTTTCCACTCCTTGGGTCTCAGTTCTAGTGGAGTCACCTGTTCAGGCATTTATGTAGTCAAAATTAACCTCAAAAAGTCCTTAGAGTATGGATATGGTTTTCTATATGCAGATCACATAGATATATCTGATGTATATAAAGGAACAAAATGATATATATCAGATATACCTGTATGATTTACATATAGAAAACATATCCTTATTTTAAGAACAATTTTATGTAAATAATGTACACATAAATTATATAAAACATTTTAATATAAATTTAATTATTTTAAAATCTTATAAATTATATTTTATAATTTACATAAAGGTTTCTTAAACATTAATATTTTATAAATATTATAATTATAAATGTAAATATATTTTATATTTAGAGAGAGATAGGTTATATATACAATTTAATAACACATCATACATAATTCCCTGAGAGGAATTAAGAAACTCTTATCAAGTGTCTTACTATTGAGAATATTTCAACAAATTTGTAGAGATTCCAGCCTGTTAGCTCTTCCTATTTGTCAGCAACATCCTTGTCTTCTGTAGACCATTTCATTTGTTCTATCTGTTCTTTTTTCTTTTAATTTTTTATTTTTTTACAAACATATAATGCATTATTAGCCCCAGGGGTACAGGTCTGTGAATTGCCAGGTTTACACACTTCACAGCACTCACCATAGCACATACGCTCCCCAATGTCCATAACCCCACCACCCTCTCCCAACATCTCTCCCCCCAGACACCCTCAGTTTGTTTTGTGAGATTAAGAGTTTCTTATGGTTTGTCTCCCTCCCGATCCCATCTTGTTTCATTTATTCTTTTCCTACCCCCCAAACTCCCCATGTTGCACCTCCACTTCCTCATATCAGGGAGATCATATGATAGTTGTCTTTCTCCAATTGGCTTATTTCGCTAAACACAATACCCTCTAGTTCCATCCACATCGTCATAAATGGCAGGATTTCATTTTTGATGGCTGCATAGTATTCCATTGTGTGTGTGTGTGTGTGTGTGTGTGTGTGTGTGTACATATACCATATATATATATACAACATCTTCTTTATCCATTCATCTGTTGATGGACATCTACGTTCTTTCCATAGTTTGGCTATTGTGGCTGCTATAAACATTCGGGTGCACGTGCTCCTTCGGATCACTACGTTTGTATCTTTAGGGTAAATACCCAGTAGTGCAATTGCTGGGTCATAGGGTAGCTCTATTTTCAACTTTTTGAGGAACCTCCATGCTGTTTTCCAGAGTGGTTGCACCAGCTTGCATTCCCACCAACAGTGTAGGAGGGTTGCCCTTTCTCCACATCCTCACCAGCATTTGTCATTTCCTGACTTGTTAATTTTAGCCATCTGACTGGTGTGAGGTGGTATCTCATTGTGGTTTTGATTTGTATTTCCCAGATGCCAAGTGATGTGGAGCATTTTTTCATGTGTCTCTTGGCCATCTGGATGTCTTCTTTGCAGAAATGTCTGTTCATGTCCTCTGCCCATTTCTGGATTGGATTATTTGTTCTTTGGGTGTTGAGTTTGCTAAGCTATTTATAGATTTTGGATACTTTATCTGATATGTCATTTGCAAATATCTTCTCCCATTCTGTCAGTTGTCTTTTGGTTTTGTTGACTGTTTCCTTTGCTGTGCAAAAGCTTTTGATCTTGGTGAAGTCCCAATAGTTCATTTTTTCCCTTGCTTCCCTTGCCTTTGGCGATGTTCCTAGGAAGAAGTTGCTGCGGCTGAGGTCGAAGAGGTTGCTGCCTGTGTTCTCCTCAAGGATTTTGATGGATTCCTATCTCACATTGAGGTCCTTCATCCATTTTGAGTCTATTTTCGTGTGTGGTATAAGGAAATGGTCCAATTTCATTTTTCTGCATGTGGCTGTCCAATTTTCCCAACACCATTTGTTGAAGAGGCTGTCTTTTTTCCATTGGACATTCTTTCCTGCTTTGTCAAAGATTAGTTGACCATAGAGTTGAGGGATTATTTCTGGGCTCTCTATTCTGCTTCCTTGATCTATGTGTCTGTTTTTGTGCCAGTACCATACTGTCTTGATGATGACAGCTTTGTAATAGAGCTTGAAGTCTGGAATTGTGATGCCACCAACTTTGGCTTTCTTTTTCAATATTCCTTTGGCTATTCGAGGTCTTTTCTGGTTCCATATAAATTTTAGGATTATTTATTCCATTTCTTTGAAAAAAATGGATGGGATTTTGATAGGGATTGCATTAAATGTGTAGATTGCTTTAGGTAGCGTAGACATTTTCACAAAATTTGTTCTTCCAATCCAGGAGCATGGAACATTTTTCCATTTCTTTGTGTCTTCCTCAATTTCTTTCATGAGTACTTTATAGTTTTCTGAGTATAGATTCTTTGCCTCTTTGGTTAGGTTTATCCCTAGGTATCTTATGGTTTTGGGTGCAATTGTAAGTGGGATTGACTCCTTAATTTCTATTTCTTCTGTCTTGTTGTTGGTGTATGTTCTATCTGTTCTACCTGGCCCTCAGTATCTTCAAGTTCTCTTTTCACATTGTCAATGAAGACTACCAGGCTCTTGAATAATTTTGTTGACTTTCTTGATACTGGTATAAAAATCCTTACAATCTTTTCATTCAGTTTACCAATACACATGGATCCATGCAAGCATAATTGCATCCATTGCTTGTGGGCATATGTATACTGAGTGTCATTTATCTGCAACTAACCTCACTATTTAAATTATCTCTGCTTCTCTATCTTTCTGTCACTTTTTTGCTGATGGCTTCTGGTTGCCAAATAATGAATTTGAATGACACATTTCCCCTGTAGTGTTTGTGTGTGTGTGTGTCTTGTTCTGTGTCTCCATCCTAAATATCTCCTTTGGACTCTAAAGCTATATATCCCATTGCCTACCAAACAGCTCCTGTACATATTTCTGAAGCAGTATGGGTAACACTTTACCCTTTAGAGGATTCACATCTCTTTTGTTCACTAAATTGAAATCATCATAGGGCCAGGGACTTCATTTTTTTTTTTTTTTGCCTTAGTACCAGTTAAATAATATGTGCTTAATGAATTTAAACTGTCAGTCTGGAATACAATCAGTTCTTCAAAATCTAGATATACAATGGAAACTGTTTTCATCTGTATCAGTACAAAAGGTTAAAAATAGTGAAACAGCTATTCTGAGAAGATTCTGTTCTTGCCTTAGAAGAAAGGGACAAGCTAGTAGGAAAGCAGAAATGAATTAACTTACCAGCCTTTAGTTGCCTTTGTTGGAGAGACAGCCTCCTACAAGGACTCCTGCCTTACCATCAGGGCCTTTAAATATTTTTGGTATTAGTAGAAACTTAAGTCTGACTTAGATAATAATTTAGGCAATTTTGTCACTTGTTAAAATTATGTTGTTCTTACAGAAAAAGAAGGCATTCCAAGAATTTTCTGGATTGGCTTAAATCAACTATACTCTGCTAGAGGCTGGGAATGGTCAGACCATAAGCCATTAAACTTTCTCAGCTGGGACCCAGGTAACTGCTCCCTCTTCTACCTACTATGCCCAGAGCAAAGCTTCAAAAAAGTGAATAAACAAGTTCATCCCACTCACTGAAAGCTTATACAAATTTCAAATCTTGACAATTGTTATTATGGTTACTTCTCAAAAGAATTTTTTCCCTAATTCCTTCTTTATTATGATACCATTATAGCTAAGTTGAACCATATCACAGATAACTGAGCATTTGTCTCTAACCTTTACAGCAACCCTACATTTTTAAGTAACAGCAGAATAAGCCCCATCACATGGCCTAGATGCTGTTCTGTGTCCCTTAGGTAACTTGATATGTCTATGACTAACCCATGTTTCATCTGCAGCTTAACTCCATTCAGAAATATCCTCTCATTTTAAAACTCTTGGGGTCTCCCACAGTAGTGCTCAAGTACTAACAACATAATGGTTGTATTTTATTATACAAATAAATACCTTAAGGAAATTTTTATAGTGAATAAAACAAACAAAATCCTACTTAGCCAAAAGATTTTTCTCCCCAAAAGTAGTTTAGATACCTTTTTAAAAAAATAAAATCTTAGGCTTCTGACAAAGGTAGAACCTAAAAGTTAACACTAGCTTCAGTATGAAATATCTTGTACACATATAAGAAAAATGGTCTAAGTGCAATAAAATACCAATACGTCATTTCAGTTTAGTGAAATTTCATTATTAGTCAATAAATTCTCTATTATCTCAGTAAATAAATTCTTTAAATATGATTTAACCTTTAATTCAAGGTCTTAAGGGCATTATAGAACCATAATATAGTATATTTATTATATAGAATAGCAGATTAAGAGCTATTGTCCACAGAATATGATATGAAAGTTGATTGGGAGCAGATGTTTGTATTTTATTTTTGGTTTTGTTTTTTCAATTAACTATCCTGTATCATAGTATTTTGCCCTGTATCCTGTATTTTAAAAGGGAGACATATTTAAGCACATGGGTATCCACTGAGACTTATACATCTCAATTTAGTAGAAGGTTTAACTATTTTATGAGTTCCAATAAAAGCAGAAAATTAGGAATACAAATTGTTTTTTCTAACCACCACTCTGGGCCTAACCTTCTCCTTTGAACTCTTTGAAAATTCTCCCATTTAAGATATGCCTAGCACACCTACAATAATAGGTGGATCAAGCTGTGCAAGGATGGATGCCATGTCTGGTCTATGGCAGAGTTTTTCCTGTGAAGCTCAATTACCGTATGTCTGCAAGAAACCATTAAATAACACAGTGGAGTTAACAGGTATCTTTTTCATTTCCTTGTGCAAGCAGGCCTTAAAATTATAGTTTTGTGAAGTCGAGTAAATCCATTTCAGATATCTAATTCTACCTTTCCAATGCCAATGCCAAAAACTACTTCATTTAGACCTTGTGGCTGGATATTATTAACGCTATATGCCTAAAGCTTTGGTTTGGTAAAGCCCCATAAGAAGGCAGAGGTATTCTAGGTAAGAAATGTGTTTCTATTCACAGGTGGCTCTCTCTTTTTTCTTTAGAGCAATGGTGCTCAGAGTGTGGTTCGTAGACCAAGAGTATCAGCATCACCTGTACCTATTCAAAATACAAATTCTTAGGACCCACCCCAGATTTACTGAATCAAAAACTCTGTGGGCCCCAACAACCTGTGTTTTAAGAAGCCTTCCTGGAGATGCTGATGCATACTCAGCTCTTATGTATGACCTGCCTCTGAGAAGTAAAAACAATGGATGGGGGAACTCTTCTAGGTTTTCTAGCTCCTTCCCAATGATGCCCACCTCTGTTCTGTCCTTCTTTGCCGGGCTGCTCCTTTAGGTTGTTGTGTTGATAAATCAGGTAGAAAAGGGGGGGTGCAGAAAGACAAAACATGTACAAGGAAGGTTTTTGTCCCCCAAGGGATTTCAGGGATAAGAGAAACACGGAACAGTTGAAGTTTCTGAGGTACAAAGAAACTTCAGAAGCCTTTGAAAGGGTAAGAGGAGTGCCCTGTTTGGCACAAGCCTCACCACATACCTGGTATTTGATTAAATCCTCCTGAATAAGAAAAACTAGTACTCAAAACTGGAAGGGAAAATGGGGGGCTTAAAATGTCTTGTTTAAAGAATATTGTGGAAAGGGAATAAAATTTCTTATTCACATGGTAGCATAAAGCTATTTTTTAAGACTAAAAAGTAAATATATAGATGTATATATAGAAGATGTATATATAGAAGTAAATATATAGATGGGGCGCCTGGGTTAAAGTGGGTTAAAGCCTCTGCCTTCGGCTCGGGTTGTGATCCCAGAGTCTTGGGATCGAGCCCCACATCAGGCTGTCTGCTCAGCAGGGAGCCTGTTTCCCTTCCCCTCTCTCTGCCTGCCTCTCTGCCTACTTGTGATTTCTGTCTGTCAAATAAATAAATAAATTTTTTTAAAAAATAAATGAAGAGGGACGCCTGGGTGGCTCAGTTGGTTAAGCAGCTGCCTTCGGCTCAGGTCATGATCCCAGCGTCCTGGGATGGAGTCCCACATCGGGCTCCTTGCTCGGCAGGGAGTCTGCTTCTCCCTCTGCCTGTGCTTGTTCACTCTCTCTCTCTCTCTGACAAATAAATAAATAAAATCTTTTTAAAAAAATAAAAAATAATAAAAATAAATAAAAAATAAATGAAGAATAAATATATAGAATGAGGACTGTCAGGAGATGTTTTATTAAAACAATAGGGGAAACAGATGAATGGATAAAGAAGATGTGGTATGTATATATACAATGGAATACTATGCAGCCATCAAAAGAAATGAAATCTTGCCATTTGCGACAACACAGATGGAACTAGAGGGTATTATGCTTAGCGAAATAAGTCAATTGGAGAAAGACAACTATCATATGATCTCCCTGATATGAGGAAGTGGAGATGCAATGGGGGTGGGTGTTAAGGGGGTAGGAAAAGAATAAATGAAACAAGATGGGATCGGGAGGGAGACAAATCAAAAGAGACTCTTAATGTCATGAAACAAACTGAGGGGGGTGGGGGGCAGGGGTGTTGGGAGAGGGTGGTGGGGTACATTATATGTTTAAATAAAAATTTTTTAAAAATTAAAAAAAATTAAAATTAAAAAAATATTTAGTTATCTGGCAAAAAAAAACCATAATAAAAAAGAAAACAATAGGGGAAAATGAACACTCATCTGCCAAGTTGATTCAAACCAAATTTAGTCCACACAACAAAAAGCATAATAGAAAAGATAGCACAGATGAAAATAAACCTGGGTGATTGATGATAGATCAAATAAATATGCTGTCATAGCAATTATTAAGTAAATATGATGTTTCCACATGATCAAATAATATGCATTTATTAAAATAACTGTGCTGGCAGGCAGATACAAGAGCAGAACAAAATGATATGCCTACTTATCATTTTAATCTTATAAAAATATGTATTCATAGAGACAAAGACTAGAATAGGAAAATGTTTGTCCTAAGTCCAATTATGGGTGTGTTTTCCTCTGTTCCTTTATCATAATTATAAAATAAAATAATAATAATAATAGCAAGTGCTATTTCAGAAATGTAAAACTGAGTTACCTTGCAAGTGTGAGAAGCTAACCGAACCTGAGTTTTATCTTTAAGTGAAGAACAAACTGTTCACATTTTTAAGATGTTGTGTTTTCATACATCAGATATTCCAAACAGTCCAGAATCCATGAAGTCTGAGTAATTGACTTAATTTCTAATTCTATTAAGGATAGAAGTATTTTATATGGTATTATACCTGTCTTTTTCTCCAGTCTTTCTTGACCATCATCTGAGTGAGTTTTAACGTGGTAAAAACAAAGAATCACTAATTGCATGAGGATGTAGATCTAGTAGTGGGAAGGGAAGGAGAGGTCCAGAGAGGCCCTGTGCTCTTTCCCTCCATCACTGTCTTCTCTTTTGTGTAGAGTTTATAAATGTTCTACTTATTCCTTAAATCTCTGTCCCGTGTCTAATAGTAGGCATGAAACCACATCCCCTTGCTGATCTGACCATACATGAAAGGAGGCTGGACTTCATAACCTCTCAAAGTCAGAGACTGGAGCGGAACCTAACAAACAAGGAAGAGATTTGCTAACAAGTGGCTTACCGGACACCATCCTCCTGTCTATTAGGACTAAAGGCAGCCCCTTCTCAAATAGTTGGAGCCTAATCATATAGCACGTTTGTATAACATTACAGTCATATAATTACCTGCATCCTTGCAGTCACTCTTTTGATGTAGAATGAAGCACCACATAAATTCATGTTCCTATGCATTTGACGTCCCATTCCCCAGCTTTCCAGAATCCTCATGATTTAAGAAGGAAGAATTTGCAATGTTATTGATTCAAAATAGATGTATCTCTACTGGAATACAAATAGCTGTTTTTCCTGCAGATGTTTGGACATATTCAGACACACACTGTGATGCAGGCTGGCTGTCAAATAATGGGTTTTGCTATCTGCTGGCAAATGAAAGTGATTCCTGGGATAAGGCACATACAAAATGCAAAGCCTTGAACAGTGATCTCATCAGCATTCATTCTTTAGCAGATGTGGAGGTGGTTGTCACAAAACTCCATAATGGGGGTAAGTTTTTAAAATACCCAATTTGAGAGGTTTGAAATGTTCTAAAGTGCCCCTATTTTTAGACTCTTGGTAGGAATGAAAGCTTACAGTTTGATCCTTACAGATTTGCACTGTCCAATAGAATTTTCTGTGATGATGGAAATGTTCTATAATCTGCACTGTCCAATACTGCGGCCACCAGCCGTGTGGGGCTTGTGAGGACGTGAAATGTAACTGAGGAACTGATTTTTGTTTTTATTTAATTTTAGTTAATTTACAAATAGCCACACGTAGCTAGTAGCTGCCAATTTGGCAGTTATAGACAGTGATTGAATAATTTTCCTCATCTCATAAGCTAAAACCTATTTAAGTTGCTCTAGATGCTCGTGATGATTATTTCACTTTTGTAATTATTTAAAAGCTAAACTCTGAAGAACAAAAATACACTAGACAGGCAGTATCATATCTGCCTCCTAGGATTCACTAATAGTAATAGCTAATAATAGACACCTATTCTGTGTCCTCATGGTACTGTTTCCCCTGGGAAGGCAGCATCATCCCAGGGCAGGGATGGACATCCATCCTATTCTAACTGGAGTATCTAGGATTGTATTTGTAGAAATCTATTGCAGTTTTCCCCTGTTGTCCAAAGATAGACTGTTCTTGTGAAACCTTTGATAGACCAAAATGGCATAAGACAAAGAAGCAAACACCATTTCATAAAAGCAAAAATCCACCTCAGATTTCGTTCACTTAGGGAAAACAGGTACATATGTCTTTCATAAAAGTGAAGCAACAGAAAGAGCTTTTGGACAAGATGAAACCCTGTATACCCCATAAAGCAAGGTTTATCTAGATCAGGTATCAGGAACACCTAATCTGCAGATCACAACTTGGCTGTTCCACTGTGTACTGCTGACTGCATAAGTACCCTGAAAAGCCCTTGACTCCTGGCCTGCCTAAATTATCAGTATTTTCATAGATTCATTACTAATACCATTGAGGTTCTCAAAACCCCATTATCAGAATGTAAAAATCAGTGACAATGTACATATTGAACTATGTAATTGAGTAAAACCAAATAAATAAAATATTTTTCTTTTAGATGCCGAAGAAGAAATATGGATAGGTCTTAAGAACAAAAATGTACCAAGTTTATTTCAGTGGTCTGATGGTACTGAAGTTACTCTAACATATTGGAGTAAGAATGAGCCAAATGTTCCCTACAATAAGACTCCCAACTGTGTTTCCTATTTAGGAAAGGTAGGAAACTTCCTATGGCTTATTTATATTCTTATTGTATACCAAATAATGTTAAGATGACTTTGGTTGGGGTATTTGTGTTTAAGCCTGGAAAGAAAATAAAACATAAGAGCCCCGTAGATTGTCTTTCTGGAAGCTACTAGAAAAAAGGAGGCAAATAAAATAACTAAATAAGCAATGCACTTTCTGTCTGAGAGTATCTGCTCTGGTCTGAAACACATGAAGGAAATCTTGTTAGTACTGAATTCTTGTGCCAGACTGGTTCTAATAAGCTGATTTCTCTCTGGACCAACAGTATATTTAACATATAGCCACAGCTTAAGGGAAAAATCCCATCTTCTGAATTCATGTTCAGATTTTTATATTAATCTTACTTTAAGAAGTGAAAAAATATTTTTATTTAAAAATTAGATCTAGGGGGGCACCTGGGTGGCTCAGTGGGTTAAAGCCGCTGCCTTCGGCTCAGGTTGTGATCCCAGCGTCCTGGGATCGAGCCCCGCATCGGGCTCTCTGCTCTGCGGACAGCCTGCTTCCTCCTCTCTCTCTCTGCCTCTCTGCCTACTTGTGATCTCTGTCTGTCGGATAAATTTAAAAAAAAAAAAAAAAAAAAT
>RCUC01137086.1:0-58064 GCA_003697995.1 Taxidea taxus jeffersonii
TTTTTTAAACTGCCATTAAGGTCACCTTCAGTTTTCTTGCAAATAGTAATACAAATCCATACACATCTATTAAGGGATTATAGGCAGTTAAGTAACTAAAATGATATGGTTATAAATATCCTTTTGTTGCCAGGCAACCTCACGTACCACTGCTGTTGCTGTTACTCTCAAAAATTCGTCCCTAGGAGACTACATTTGGACTTATTAGGAACAGAAAACTAGGCGTTTCTTTTTTTCTTCTTTTAGGTCAGCTTCTAGTTGCTCTTAATGATCATTTTGAAAGACACTATACAGCACAGTAGTTAAACAGCACAAGTTTTTAAGTTAGGTACACTTAGGCTCAAAACTCAGCATTACAGCTGATGATTTGATGACTCTGAGAAAATGAGCTTAAATTCTGAGCCTCAGTTTACTTAACATGTATAACCTGGTGATAATAATACCACCTGTCATATAATGCTTATGTGAAGATTAAATGAATGAACATGTATGTAAAATAATCAGCACAGTGCCTAGGCTCAGTAATTCATAGTGAAATGCTTTTTGGGTCAAATCTATCCTTGTACTTTAAGCAGTGAGAATTCCAATTCAGTCTACAAAATATAAAGTATCAGAGAAAGAAGAAAGCAAGCCAGATGCAGTTAAAATACAACAGAATTGTTTCTCTGTATGTAATACTAGCAATGTGGCAATGCTGGGTCAAATTCTACTTCTGTTACTACTTTTGTGACCTCAGGCAAGGCAGGTCACCTCCAGTTCCTTTCATCTAAAAAATGAGGGAGGCAGATTATTCAACTTCCAAATTTCTTATTCTGTGGACTGAATTTCATAAGAGCATAAGCATGTAAATAAAGTACTGTTGGGCTCAAAATATAAACTCCGGTTATTAAGCCCAGAGTTAATATATGAAGTGGGGTACCTAAAGCAGGCCTAAAAATTAGCTGCATTCTAGGTAACTGTAATGGAGCAGCACACTGAATTGACTGCATTTCAAGTTCTACCAAGTCTAGCTGGGAAAAATGCCATTAATTACAGAGAATGGCCTGAAAATTCTGCAGTGCTTTAGGTCAGTGACCAATACATCAGAACCCCTAGGGAACTTTAACAAGGCATAGTTGCTTCTGCCCGTGCCCCAGAGATTGGCCTATAATGGAAACATAGACATGTATGTTTTTAATAATTCAGGTGTTGTTTTTTTTTTTTAATTGAGATGTGGGGTGCCTGGGTGGCTCCGTGGGTTAAAGCCTCTGCCTTTGGCTCAGGTCATGATCGCAGGGTCCTGGGATTGAGCCCCACATCGGGCTCTCTGCTCAGCAGGGAGCCTGCTTCCTTCTCTCTGCCTGCCTCTCTGCCTACTTGTGCTGTCAAAGAAATAAAATCGTAAAAAAAATTGAGATGTAATTGATGTATCATGAAGTTCACCATTTTAAAGTATGTAAATCAGAGGTTAGTATACGCACATGTTGTACAACCATCACCACTAATTCCAGAACATTTATTACCCCCAAAAGAAACCAAGTACACATTACCAGTCAATGTATTTCCTTTCTCTCTCTTTCCCCTAACCCCTGGTAACACTAATTTGCTTTTTGTCCCTTTGGATATACATTTCATATAAAAAGAATCACACAATATGTGGTCATTTGTGATTGGATTCTTTCATCATGTAGCATAATGTTTTCAAGGTTTATCCATACTATAGCATATCACCATTTCACTCCTTTTCATGGCTGTATAATATTCCCTTCTATGATGTGATATTTAATGTTACATGTCAACTTGGATGGGCCACAGTATGCTCAGATATTTGGTTGAACATTATTCTGAGTGTATCTTGGAGGGTATTTTTGAATAAAATTAACATCTGAATTGGGAGACTAAAATGGGCTGTCCTCCCTAATGTGGGTGAGCCTCATATCAATTAATAAAACCTGAATAGAACAAAAATACTGAGTAAGAGGTACCTGCTCCTGCCTGAATGTATGAGCTGAAATAGTGGTCTTTTCCTGCTTTTGGACTTGAACTGAAACCTTGGGATCTCAGACTCTGACATTCAGACTAGAAATATACCATCAGGTCCTCTGAGTCTCCACCTTGCCAACTACAGATCTGGGGAATGCTCAGCCTCCACAATCATGTGAGCCAATTCCTTATAATAAACTTTATAAAAATTTGTGTACATGTATATATCCTGTTGGGTTCTGTTGCTCTAGAGAACCTAATACATACGGATATATCCCACAGATCCATTCATCAGTTGATGACCATCTGGGTTGTTTCCATATTTTAACTAATGTGAACAATGCTGCTATGAATACTCTTGTACAAGTTTTTATGTGAACATGTTAAAAATTTTCTTGGTTGTACACCTAGGAGTGGTAAACCCAGGTGATTCTGATGGGTGCCTCTGGCTAACCTCTGCTCCCTAGAACACTCCCAACATTTATTTTAGGCTTCAATTACAGAGTATGCTAAAGTACCTCATTAAGGGGAGATTAGAAAAGATGCTGAAACACACTGTGGGGGAAAAATAAAAAAGGAAGGAAGACAAAAAAAAAAAAAAGAAAAAGAAAAAAAGCCTCAAGAGATTTGTTAAAGACCTGGTGTTATTAATCTACACAGTGTCCTCCTTTCCATGAATGTCTCAAAACATTTTCCCAGAGAAAAAAATTTTTTTTGTTTTTTTTTTACTATGGGGAACTGGATTCCTTTCAGCTCTGAAACAATGTAAATCTTAATTGTGACTTGTGACTTCCTATTCTATTCTATTCCTATTCCTATCCTCATGTGACTACTAGAATCTTTAGCAAACATATCACACTTCATGGGCTACATTTTATATACTTCTCTCCTTGTTTTACTTTCTTGTCCTCATTTCCACATTGTCTCATTTTCCCACTAAATTAAAATGTTATTTGGCATTGCTCTATGTATATAACTTATTAAAACATTTCTAAAACAAAGCAGATTACAAAAGTCAACTAATACAATCAGATCCATGAAGTTCAGACCATCAACTTGAAAAAGGTCACAGATGGGTAAATCTTTTTTTTTTTAAGATTTTATTTATTTATTTAACAGACAGCAGAAGTAGGCAGAGAGGCGGGCAGAGAGAGAGGAGGAAGCAGGCTCCCCGCTGAGCAGAGAGCCCGATGTGGGGCTCGATCCCAGGACCCTGGGATCATGACCCGAGCCGAAGGCAGAGGCTTTAACCCACTGAGCCACCCAGGCGCCCCACAGATGGGTAAATCTTAATCTCAGTATATGTTTATACATGGAGAGACACTACTGATTTGTAGATTGTGATTTTTATTTTTTTAATATTTTTAAGCAATTTTAAATTTCTTTTATTTATTTATTTGACAGAGAGAGAGAGAGATCACAAGTAGTCAGAAAGGCAGGCAGAGAGAGAGGGGAAAGCAGAGAGCCTGCTGAGCAGAGAGCCTAATGTGGGGCTTGGTCCCAGGACCCTGGGATCATGACCTGAGCTGAAGGCAGAGGCTTTAACCCACTGAGCCACCCAGGTGCCCCATAGACTGATTTTTAAATTGGAAACTAATATAAAGTGAGGAATAACTAAGTATCTCGTTACACATGCCATCATAAATTTATAGTTACTTACTATTCATTAGATGGCAGAGTTTTTTTTTTTTAAGATTTTATTTTTGGGGGGCATCTGGCTGGCTCAGTTGGTGGAGCATGTAACTCAATCTAGGGATTGAGTT
The DNA here is from genome assembly GCA_003697995.1 of Taxidea taxus jeffersonii. Lineage (NCBI taxonomy): Eukaryota > Metazoa > Chordata > Mammalia > Carnivora > Mustelidae > Taxidea > Taxidea taxus. Next base: position 3,726 of record RCUC01137086.1, read on the forward strand.
TGAGTTCCATGTTGGGTGTAGAGATTACTTAAAAATAAATAAAAACTTGGGGTGCCTGGGTAGCACAATAGTTTAAGCGTCCGCCGACTCATGATTTTGGCTCAGGTTGAACATGACCTCAGGGTGGTGAGACTGGGTCCGGTAGTGGCCTCTGTGCTTTCTGTGGAGCCTGCTTGAGATCCTCTCTCCTTCTGCCCTTCCCATTTATGTGCTCTCTCTCTCTGTCTCAAATAAATAAATCTTTTTTATTTTTTAAAATGTTTTTTTTTTTTTTTTTAAAGAGTTTATTTATTTATTTGTTAGAGAGAGAGAGAGAGCGCAAGCACAGGCAGACAGAGAGGCAGGCAGAGGCAGAGGGAGAAGCAGGCTCCCTGTCAGGCAAGGAGCCCGATGTGGGACTCGATCCCAGGACGCTGGGATCATGACCTGAGCCGAAGGCAGCTGCTTAACCAACTGAGCCACCCAGGCGTCCCTCAAATAAATAAATCTTTAAAAAATAAAAAATTTTTAAAAATTAAAAAAAAAAATTTTTTTTAAGTGATCTATACCCATCATGGGACTTGAACTTACCACCCTGAGCTCAGGACCTGCATGCTCCACCAGCTGACCCAGCCAGACACATCTAGATGGCAGGAACTTACTCTTGACTAATATTTATGTATTTGAAATACCTGGCACTATGGTCAGGGGCCCTGCAGACAGCTGATATGGCTAATCTTCAAACAGATTTTAAACCAGCATTTATAACTAAATGATTAAAGCGTTCATATAGCAAATTTTGTTAATACAGCAGAAATACAGAAATGGTGTAAAGACATTAACTATCATGCTTACAAAAAGAATGCTGAAAATAATTTCTCAGTGATTTATACTGGCAGAAATTAATTTCCTTAATAGGGAAAATGATATACGAATCAATTGAAAAAATGACTGGAAATATATAGATATTTTACTTATAACTTTTAGGATTATTATACCACCATCCTTGTTTTGTGTGAATTTATCTCACATTAAGTAAGAAAAGAAAGTGAGAAAAAAATAGAGATATATATGTAGGATATTCATTGCCACCATCTGCAGTAAGAAAACAGTGATCAATTTCTGGCACACCCACAAAGCAGAGTATTTCATGATCATTAAAAACAATATGGTGGGGTGGCTGGGTGGCTCACTCAGTTAATAAGACCTGCCTTTGGCTCAGGTCATGATCTCAGGGTCCTGGGATTGAGTCCCGCATCGGGTTCTCTGCTCGTCGGGGAGCCTGCTCCACCCCCCACCCCCTCCCCCCGCCTGCCTCTCTGCCTACTTGTGATCTGTTTCTATCTAATAAATAAATAAAATCTTAAAAACAAATGTGGTGGATCTGTGAGTTGACTTGATATATAAGATCAAACTGTATTAAGTGAAAAAAGCAAGGTGCAGAATATGAATGGTATCATCTCATACATATAAGTGAGACGGAACACAAGCAGGGGAGTGGGAGGGAGAAGCAGGTCTCCCACTAAGTAGGACCTTGGGATCAAGACCTGAGCCAGACACTTAATGACTGAACCTCCCAGGCACCCCAAGAAATTTCTTTGAAAACAAACAAAAAACTGTTAACAGTAATGACATCTAGGAGTGAACTGAGACAAGGCAGAAAGGAAGGGAAAATTTTAATTTAAATTTTTTATGTTTAAATATTTATATTTAAAATTAGCTTTGAGGCACCTGGGTGGCTCAGTCAGTTAAGCGTCTGACTCTTGGTTTTGGGTCAGGTCATGATCTCATGCTCATGAGCTCAAGCCCTGCACTGGGCTCCATGCTGGACATAGAGCCTGCTTAAGATTCTCACCCCTCACCCCAGTTACTCCTCCAGCCTGCTCACGCTCTCTCTAAACTAAGCAAATAAATAAAAACTTCTATGTTTAAACTTTTACTAAATGGCCTTTTATTAAAAAATAAAATTGGAAAAAAGGAAGAAAAGATTATGTTGTTAGAATTGCTTTTCTCTACTGTATGCATTTCTACTTAATGGATCTATTGAAAACAAAAGTAGAAATTAAAACATAAATAGAAGGATGTTATTGGTCTAAGTGATATCATAAGCAACGAGCAAAAACGACCTACCTTCTGTGTATCAATATCTTGTCTCATGATTCCCATGTCTTTATTTATATTTTCTTTGTGTTTCTCATATTCATTTAGTTGAGCTATTACTCTATTAAGTTCATTTTCTTTTTGCTACAAAAAAGAAAATTCTTTAAGCACAAGAAATAAAAGTATAAACAAATAATGATTTTAAGTTTTAAATTACCTTCTTATAGTCATCTTTCCCATCTTGAATATAATCTTCAATGTCTTTCATATAACCATGAATATTTTTAACCTTTTCTTTGATATCATTCATCTGTGGAAAAATATTTTAGTATTTATTTAATTCTTATGTTTATACACTGATTGGGACCAGGGCATATAGGAAGATTTATTGCCAAAGAAATACATATTCAGGTAACAAAAACTTAATAGGCAAGCACAGTGGAATAGTGGCTTGGAAGCTGGAGTTCTGGGTTCCACTTTCTATCACCATCAAATTTTATAATCTGAGGGGCGCCTGGGTGGCTCAGTGGATTGGAGTCTCTGCCTTTGGCTCGGGTCCTGATCCCAGGGTCCTGGGATTGAGCCCCGCATCGGGCTCTCTGCTTGGCAGGGAGCCTGCTTCCCCCTCTCTCTGTCTCTGCCTGCCTCTCTGCCTACCTGTGATCTCTGTCTGTTAAATAAATAAAAATCTTTAAAAAATAAATAAATATATTAAAAATAAATTTTATAATCTGAGACAATTCCCTTTATCATCTATGGGACTGGATTAAATAGTTTCTCTTCTCAACTTCTATTTTAGATTAAGAAGCAAAATAATTTGAATCTTTATTCTTTTTAAATTAATTTTTAAATTAACATATAATGGGGGCACGTGGGTGGCTCAGTGGGTTAAGCCGCTGCCTTCAGCTCAGGTCATGATCCCAGCGTCCTGGCATCGAGTCCCACATCTGGATCTCTGCTCAGCAGGGAGCCTGCTTCCCTCTCTCTCTCTCTGCCTGCCTCTCTGCCTGCTTGTGATCTCTGTCAAATAAATAAATACAATCTTAAAAAAAAAATTAACATATAATGTATTATTTGTTTCAGAGGTATAGGTCTGTGATTCATCGGTCTTACGCAATTCACAGTACTCACCATAGCACATACCCTCCCCAATGTCCATCACCCAGCCACCCGATCCCTCCCACCCCCTCCACTCCAGTAACCCTCAGTTTGTTTCCTGAGGTTAAGAGTCTCTTATGGTTTATCTCTCTCTGGTTTCTTCTGGTTTCATCTTTTCCTCTCTTCCCCTATGATCCTCTGCCATGTTTCTCAAATTCTATATTATCAGTGAGATCATATGGTAACTGTCTTTCTCTGATTGAGTTATTCTGCTCAGCATAATACCCTCTAGTTCCATCCACATTGTTGCAATTAATCTTTAGTCTAAAAAGAATTTTTAATGTTGAGGGACGCCTGGGTGGCTCAGTTGGTTAAGCAGCTGCCTTCGGCTCAGGTCATGATCCCAGCGTCCTGGGATCGAGTCCCACATCGGGCTCCTTGCCTGACAGGGAGCCTGCTTCTCCCTCTGCCTCTGCCTGCCACTCTTTCTGCCTGTGCTCGCTCTCTCTCTAACAAATTAAAAAAAAAAAAAATTAAAAAAAAAAAAATTTTTAATGTTATGTCACAAATCTGAAAATACTATTTACCTTACCATGTTTTTAATTTCATATAAAATACTACTGTCCAACATGTTCTCTGAACATTAAGTTTAATATATATATCTGATAATAAAAATATAAATGAAATCTTACTTTATCCTGGGCTATTTTGTTACTTTTATTTTTTTTGTTGATTAATTCTTCTTTTTCCTGCTGGAATTTCTCCATTGTTGTTTCCAAAGGGCTTAACTGCTCTTTAGCATCCTAAAAATATAAAACATAGTGTCTTATATTCCATTATCTTATTTCAGGTGTCAGACTTTACAGTCATAACAAAAGCACTTTCTATGTGTTAGGCTTGAAAGATAAACTCATTTGCTTTTCCCAGCAATCCTATGAAGAGCCCTACCATTATTTTCATTCCATATTTCAGATCCATAAACAGGCACAGAACGATTTGTTTGGGGTCACAAAAGTAAGTAAATGAAGGATCCAGTATCCATTTCCTGTCCAACTCTAGAGTCTTTCTTGTAATGACTATGCTATATTGCTTCACCACTAATTTGATTCCTAGTCCAGGCATGTGCTCCCAAGTATATGAGCATGTGGCTTCAGGTGTAAGTTTTTAATAGTTTAAGGGGCACATGTCAGCTCTGTGTGACCAAAGAAGAGATTCAGTTCAGGCCTCTCTTTTACAGATGGAAATATGACTATACAGGACACTTTTGTCCTTAAACTTAGTTTGCTAAGGGCTAAGTAGGTATTTTATGGTAAAAAACCATACTGGTACATTGATGTTGGTATGTCCACACCTATTCTGGAAGGAAAGGAACTTCAGAGTGACCAACTATTTTACTAATCAGGAGTCTACATTGTTCAGCCTTATAACAGCTCTACAGCATACTTATCACTGTAGAAAACAATGATACTCAAGCTAAGATAATGAATATCTAATGAACTAATAAAAGAAGAAACAATTCCTTAGCATTACTTTAATGTAGGTGTATTTTTTGTATTTTATCATACTGAGAAGAGGTACAGCGTGGTAGGAAGTCAAATGTAACAGACATTGAAGAGCCACCTGAAAATAAACCCTGCCTCCTACTAGCTGCATGACCTTGGCTAAGACATGAAGCATCTGAAAGTCTCAATCTCTTCTTTATAAAAAGGGGACTAAGTCATATACCTCAACAGGGTTACTGAGACACTGAACTGTTTAATTTCAAAGGGCTTTATAAAGAGTAAAAAAATTAAATGTAAGATGTTACTATTTTATATCATACTCTAAGCCTCTGATAATTTGTAATTCGAAAATACTTCTGAAACATTTGTAGTAATTAATGACAGATTCAGTAATTACTATTTAGTGCTCACTGAATGTTTATAATTATGAAAAGCTGGGTAAGATTGTTATTTCTAAAACAGTTCAAAAATTTGATTTGGTCTTAGATGTGATTAATCTAGATGAGGGATGCTGAATGGTTCCCATTCCATGTAGTAACTCAAAGTCTGCTCATTATAGTGGAAAGGATTCTGAGATTACACCTGGAATCAAACAGAAAAAGTGCTATGACTGAGAGACAGTATCTGCCATGGATACAGGATTGGTAGGTAAGACAAATATCCCATACATGCAGGACTCCATATGTGTAGTTAACTAGCCACCTGACCAGCCCCAGTAACAGGAAGTTTGCTAATTAACCAAGCAGCCAATTCTTCCTTATTATAGCTAAAATCTTCCCTAACACCTTTACCTATTAGTACAAGTTTTGTCAACAAAGGAGCCACAAAAAGAATTATACTATTTTTTATTTAATCCTCCCAGCAACCATAGTTTTAGTCACTGCACCAATAAAGAGCATTTCACATATTTGAACTAACTTAAAAAAAAGATATGTGGGGCACACCTGGCTAGCTCAGTCAGTAGACCATGAGACAACTGATCTCGGGGTTGTGAGTTCAAGCCCATGTTCGGCATAGAGCCCATTCAATTCAAAAAATAAAAATAAAAAATAGTTTTGTATGAATCTTCTTACCTTTATCTCTCTGAATAAGGACTGAACTTCAGTGGATAATTCCACAGTCTGCTCCTCTAGTTGCTGACGACGTTGTAAATTAGTAGATATATGAAGTTTCTCTGATTTAAGTTCATTTGTTGTACTTTTAAGGTTTTGGATCTGTTCCTGCTGGTCTTGTATAAGCTTACGATTCAATTCCATCTTACTGGAAACTACACAAAAACATACACAGCGACTAAAGTAAGGATACAGAAAATACTACAAAAACAGCTAGCTTCCATTTTTAGAGTTCTATGGAATTCACAAAGGCTCAGCTTCCATGATTCTCACCCACTGCAAGAAAAGTGCTACGGAACCCCTCCTGGCCACTCATGGGCGAGGACCACAGGGTAAGTATGACTAAGAAAAGAGTAGAACTCATCAGATATCCATCATTCAAAACCTCACATCGGGGGTGCCTGGATGGCTCAGTGGGTTAAGCCTCTGCCTTCGGCTCAGGTCATGATCCCAGGGTTCTGGGATCGAGCCCCACATCGGGCTCTCTGCTCGGAGCCTGCTTCTGCCCCCCCCACCCCCGCCCTCTGCCTGCCTCTCTGCCTGCTTGTGATCTCTGTCAAATAAATAAATAAAATCTTAAAAAAAAAAAACAACCTCACATCGTTCTAAATTTGCCGTGTAAAGCAAGGAAACAAGTGAGGCTTTGAGAAAAGAGAGTGAATATAGGGTGAACTTCGAGAAAGACAGTTCCTTATCCACATAATAGATACAAAATTTGTGTTAAAAAGCATATGCCGGGATGTTGAGGTCTTTATGGGTATATGAAGAAACAGACTATATTACCTGTATCTAACTTGTGTTGCTTTTCTTGTTTTTCCTGGTTTACTTGTTGAACAGTTCTATCCAAGTCTAGTCCTTGCAGCTTAGCTGCTTGTTGCGCAATTTTTCTTTCAACATCTTTAAGTTCCATCTTAAGAATAAAACAAAGTTATTTCCTTTAACAAACTTATTACATTATCATTATTCAGTATCTTTAAATAAAAACTGTATCTTAGGGACGCCTGGGTGGCTCAGTGGGTTAAGCCTCAGCCATCAGCTCAGGTCATGATCTAAGGGTCCTGGGATCGAGCCCCGCATCGGGCTCTCTGCTCAGTGGGGAGTCTGCTTCTCCCCTGCCACCGACCCTCTCTGCTTGCCTCTCTGCCTACTTGTGCTGTCAAATAAATAAATAAATAAAATCTTTAAAACAAACAAAAAAAACAAAAAAAAAAAACTATTTTAAAATCTGAATGTGTAACTGATTTCAGATTAAATTTTAACAAAGTTTAATAGGAGAAAATGAATTTTAATAATTTAAATATATAAACAAAAGGAAACTAAATATGAAAACAAACAGGACATTTCTTAATTCTCATGTTTATGAATAAAGAATCCAAACCCAGGAATGTGAACTAAACAGTACTCCTATCAGAGTATCTGCAATTCAGGACAGGGAACTCTAAACTCAACCTATATCTGAATACTATCTGTTTTTACCACTCTCACATTTCACATTCAAACCACCAAGAAACAAGTTTTATTTGGCCTTCAACTACAATCAATTTACCTGGAGCCTCTCCATAATTGTAACATCTGTCAGGCAGACTTTAGCACTTTCTTCTTCAGGCATTATTGTGCCCAAGAGTGTATCCTGTTCCTCTATGTCATTCTTTAAGCGCTGTATGTCTCTATTGACATTCTGCAGTTTGTTTCTTAATTCTGGTATTTCCTTCTCCTTCAAATCAATTATGCTTTGCCTAAACAAAGAACACAAATTAAAAATAAGCTAATGTTTTCTTATCATAAAATGGAGGTTATACATTTTTGGCAAAAGTATCATAAGAAGTGATTGTATCCTTCTCAGGGCATCATATCAGTGGACACATGACATCATTATACTTTATTACTGGAGATGTTAATCTTATTCATACTTGGTTAACATGGTGTCAGCCAGTTCTATCCACTATAAATTTACTGTTCTTATCTTTGTAATTAATAACAATCTTACAAGAAATAGATTGGGACTATGTCAATATCTTGCTTCTCCTCAAATTTTTGCCACTGATTTCAGTATCCAATGACAGATCCTGCTCACAATAATTACAACAGTCTCTCTGCAGCCATGCAGACTCCCAGGGGATATACTCCAAGATGCCCAGTAGACGCCTGAAATCATGGATAGTACCAAACCTTATATATACATCTTTTTTCCCTATAGTCATATCTGTGATAGAATTTATAAGTAAGGTACAGAGATTAGCAATACTAATAATTAAACAATTATAACAATATACTATAATAAAATAAAAAACATACTGTAAAAAAAGTTAAGTGAATATGGTCTCTCTCAAAATATCTTACTGTACAGGGGCACCTGAGTGGCTTAGTTGGTGCAGTGTCTGACTGGTGATTTCGGCTCAGGTCATGATCTCATGCGTCATGGGATCGAACCCCGAGTCAGGATCTGCACCAGTGGGAGTCTGTTTGAGATTCTCTCCCTCTGCCCCTCCCCCCATTCAAGTGTATGCTCTCTCTCAAATAAATAAAAATTTAAAAACTCTTATTGTACTGTACCCTCACCCTCTCTTAAGGTGATTATATGATAAAATGCCTGTGTGATGATGAAGTGAGGAGAATGATATAGACCTTGTAACTTCAAGTTGGGCTACTGCTAACATAAGGACAGGTCAGGAGGATCATCTCATCTGCTTTTGAACCACGGCTGACCTCAGGTAACAGAAACAGTAGAGAAGGAAAATGCAGATAAGAGAACTACTATATTACTGTAATGTGTGCCAAACTGAGAGATTTTCTGTAAATTAACTGACTATACTGATCAAAAGCATCAAGATCATGAAAGACAAAGACTGAAGAACTATTGAAGACTGCAGAAACCTATGGAGAAATAACAGCTAGCTGCCATGTGGGATCCTGGGCTTGGTCCTAAAATAGAAAAACAACATTAATGGAAAGACTGCTGAAATTCTAATATGCTTTGTAGTTAATAGCGACACACAAATGTTAGTATCTTGATTTTGGTAACTAATTTATGGTTACATAAATTGTGAACATCAGGAAAAGTGGGGTGATGGATATAGGTGAATTCTCTGTACTATTTTTGTAACTTTTCTGTAAGTCTAAAATTACTTTAAAATAAAAAGTTAGACAAATGATGGAAAGAAAGGAAGGAGACAACTCAGCCAAATGCTACCTGGGTTTATAGTACAAAAGCTGCTAACCAGTTTATTGTTGCTACTACTGCAAATGGATTCGACTCCTGTGGCAGGTACTGGCTTCCTATCTATTTTTGTTGACACCTCAAAAACAATAACACTTGCATTTAATCTTTAAAAAAAAGCTATCAACCTTATTTCTGAAAACTTCAAAATCTTTAATTATAAATTAATATGATAAACTGATTTCTAATGGAGTCAAAGGAAAAACCAGAAACTCAAGGGTTAGCTCTTACATACTGCTACTACTTAATGATTTTTTAAAAGTCCACACTATGACCAAGAAATGCCAGCCTGAAGTGATCTGGGGCAACAGAAGACCTAGTCTGTTATGCCACCGAGATGAAAAAATTTCCTGAGTAAATATGAAGTATACAGATTATGAATAGTTCCATACCACATTACTTCCTGTATCTTGTGGCTATAGCCCAGAAGTTGGTCTTAAAAGTATATTCCCAGTGCCTAAAAAGTGACATAGCTAGGAGAGCCTAATGACAGTCATGCATTCACTTGAATGGGGACATCTTTGTGGAGAACTATAGGTGTTCATTCAATTTTAACCCTATTTTTACATTTTCACATGCACACTTTAAAAAAACCTCTTACCAATGTGGTCCAGAGTTTTGGTGCTTTCTTTTCTGATTACCTAAGATGCTAAATGCTAAAATAAGTAGTGTAAGAAAGAGTAAAGATGTTTCCCAAAAGAATGGGTTACTGAGATCTATTAGGATTCTATTTTGTTTTGTAAAATTTTCACAAACTCAGTTCATCTATTTTTGTGACAGTATTCCTTTTCCAAGGGGATTTTACGTAAAAGAAGCCAAGAGAAATATGGCTGGTTGAAGAAATCTTTCAAAGAAATGGAGAAAAATACTGAGTTTTTATTGAACTGAATGTTATAATAAATAAACATGACTCAGTGCTACTAAGCAAAATGTTAAACAGGTATATTTGCATCTGAGATTTCATTCACAATGGTGGCCTTATATTAAGTGTTGATGAACTTTAGCCTTTTGGTGAATAAACAATGAATCTTGGAATACTGAAAAAATAAAATTAAAAGAAAGAAAGAAAAAGAACTTCAGCCTTGAAATGAAAATACTTTCCTCAGAGGATAAGCAAGATGTGGCTCCTCACTAGCTCTTTGAGCTCATCTTCAACCACTCTTCCCTTTGGCCTCAGGGATTTTATACTGCCTAGAACACTCTTCTCCTGGACAAATACATGGCTAGCTCCCTTATTTCTCTCAGGTCTATACTCAAATGCCACCTTCAGTAGCAATTCCCCTCTCACCACACCTCATTTATTCTCTACTTCCTTATCCTGCTCTATTTTTTTCCCAAGGCACTGATTTGCTTGTCAGACTACATATTTATTTTTCTAGCTTCAGGTTACCTTACTTTGTGTGTGGTGGTAAGAATGGCATACAGGTACCACTCCAGATCCCAGGGTACTATATGGATTAAAGTTAGCCACAAATACTTCGACATTCCTCCCAGGAAAGGTAGAGTCTGTGTCCTCTCATTGCATCTTGGCAAGCTCTGTGACTCCTCTGACCAACAGACAACAGCAGAAGTAACAATGCTGGTTTCTAGGCCCATGCTTTCTGATACTTGCAGCTACTATTGCCTGTTTCTTAGATTACTTGCTCTTAGGATTCTTCATTTGGTAATCCAACCACTATGCTATCAAAATCCCAAGACACACATAGGGGCCATGCTAAGACACTATGTTTGACAGCCCCAGCTGAGTTCCCAATCAATAGTGTCACTGCAAATCATTTCAGTGAGCTACTTTGAACACTGAGCCTGGTAGAGACTTGATATGACTGCAGCGAACGTTTGACTCCAACTGCACAATCGGTTTCCAAATGGTACTCACTCATGAGAGTACCTCAGTTCCTTGTCAAGTGGGGCCCTTCACAGGGTAGCTCACATGGCAGCTGGCTTCACCCATATCCGAAAGAAAAGGAGAGCAGACAGCCCAAGTGCCTCACATAACCTAATCTTGCTCTCACTTCTGTCATACCTTGCCGATTTCATAGACTGATCTTGGAATACAGGAGCATGAATACCAGGAGGCAGGGATCACTGGGAATCATCTTGGAGGCTGGCTATCACAAAGCGTATCTTCGTAGACTTTTCCTACTACTTCTCCTGAAATGTCTCTTCAGTTTTCTAGGACAACATACCCTCCTGGCTCTTCTGTTTCCAAAGTTGTCTGTCTTACCCGTCCACCATATTAACATAAAATTAATTTCTTAAAACATATTTTCCATTAAATCCCCAAACAGTGAGAGTTGTAACTAGGCCTGAACATAACCCTATCTTCTGACTTACAGGAATCGATCTCTCCAAATGGTTTCTCCAACTTTAGATCACCTTTCTAATGCAGCTCAGCTCAGGCTCCTCTTCCCTTTACACAAAGCACTCTCATTTCTCTCTAAACTTGCCTTCTGTTAACTGAGTAGAACCAACTCCCCCACATTTCACAATCCCCTCCTATTATGTTCTCTAAATCTTATTCTCATTTGGTAGTCCACTAGCTTCTCTCCTCTTAACTAATAAATCTGTCTGAATTAAGAACTTTATTAAGCCCAGCTTTCTTTTTCTTTTTTTGTTTTTAAAGATTTTATTTATTTATTTGACACACAGAGATTACAAGTAGGCAGAGAGAGAGGGGGAAGCAGGCTCCCTGCCGAGCAGAGGGCCTGACGAGGGACTCGATCCCAGGACCCTGAGATCATGACCTGAGCCGAAGGCAGAGGCTTAACCCACTGAGCCACCCAGGCGCCCCTAAGCCCAGCTTTCTAAATATTCAATTCTGAGAGCTTGTCTCCTTAGACCATCAGCTCCTTAACAATTACGTCATACTGGTCTCTGTAACCAGCTTTATGATCTACATTGTGAGAAATCCCAAGGCATCATCACATACTTTCTGACTTGATTTTATTTATAAATAGGCCATTATTTGAATTTAAGTGAGGGAAAATGAACAACAGAAATTATGATGATTCATTCTTTTTGAAAGGAGAAAAGACATAAAAATATAGTTTAGGGACGCCTGGGTGGCTCAGTTGGTTAAGCGGCTGCCTTCGGCTCAGGTCATGATCCCAGCGTCCTGGGATCGAGTCCCACATCGGGCTCCTTGCTCGGCAGGGAGCTGCTTCTCCCTCTGCCTCTGCCTACCTCTCTGTCTGCCTGTGCTCGCTCCCTCTCTAACTAATGAATAAATAAAATCTTAAAAAAAAAATGTATATATATATAGTTTAAAATTTGTCTGGTGGGGGAGGTTTTCAGTACTTTAATTCTCTTGCTGAATTTAGAAAGTGAGAGATCAGCAAACAGTTCTCAAACTATCAAAATTTCTGCCCTCAAGCCAAGTCTCAGAATTCACACACACACACACACACACACACACACACACACCCCACACAAAAAGAAAACAGTAAAGATTATAATAACTGCCCTGTGTCCTGAGTTTAAGAAGTTTGTTTACTTTTAAATATTTTTTAAAAGACTTTTATTTACTTAGAGAGTACAAACATGAACGGTGGAAAGGGTCAGAAGAAGGTGGAAAGGGTCAGAAGAAGAAGCTGAGCAGGGAGTCTGACACTGGGACTCTATCTCAGGACCCTGAGATCATGACCTGAGTCAAAGGCAGACTCCTAACCGACTGAGCCACAGAGACACCTCAATAATTGCTTTGTCTTGGGATGCCTGGGTGGCTCAGTTGGTTGAGCAGCTGCCTTTGGCTCAGGTCATGATCCCAGTGTCCTGGGATCGAGTCCCACATCGGCTCCTTGCTTAGTGGGGAGCCTGCTTCTCCCTGCCACTCTGTCTGCCTGTGCTCGCTCTCTCTCTAACAAATAAATAAAAAAATCTTGAAAAAAAACCCACAATATATTTTTTTAAAAAATAATTGCATTGTCTTATAAATAACACAAGATGGGGCACACTAGCTCAGAATTTTGACTTGAACTTTTATTCATTCAATCCATTACTGAACACCTATCCTATGCCAGGGACTGTATGGGCATCTTTTACAAGTGCTGCTATTCATGTGCAGTAACAGTAAATCCCTATTCTTACCTCATGGGGACAAGTCCCAGCATTTCGTCACGCCGTTTTTCTTTTTTCTTTAGTTCTGATTCTGTTGACTTCAGTTTATCTGGAGCAAGCCGCAGCTTAGACTGCAAATCACTGATGACTTCCTGTAATTCAGCTTCTGTCTGAAAAACCCTCTGACAGACAGGGCAACATGACTGGTTTTCATCTGTTAGCTGAGTAATGAACTGGGAGTAAACTGCTGTGGCTCCAGCCAGCATGGCTATTTAAAGAAAATAAATATATTTCCAATGAGAAGAATATAAAATATAGTTTTGTTATTATGGTTCTATTCTTTTTCATATGTATAGGATTATTCTTCATTTATAAATGTATTATAAAAGAAATAAAAATCCTCTCATATTTACATTCTTTTTTGAAAGGGCACAATACATTCATATTTGTATTAATTACTTTCTGGTAACACACAAAAAGTGTAACAAAATTTTGGAGCATACTGTGTACCAGAAATTGTTCTAAGTGCTTTACACCTATTAATTTCATTTACTCTTAACACTGTACTTGGTAGGTAATTATGTCAGATGAATCTGAAGTAAAGGAATCATTTAATAATTTGTTCAAAGTCACAAAACCATTAAAGTAGAACTGGGACTGAAACTTAACCTCTTTGGCGCCAGAACCAAATTTTTAAATCTCCCATCCTTAATAGCTACCGGTGAGTGAAAATTCAAGTGTCAAAGCACCTTGATAATAAAAAGAAGGTAACTTACCTCGCTGTTTTGAGGATTTTTCAATTTCTTCTTTAAGCCTGTCTAAATCACTTTCAAAATCCTGGCTACCACAAACATCAAACAGCTTGTCTTCATAACTGGACAACTGCTCTTCTTTCCTTTTTAGTTCATTATTTATATGATTTTTATTTTGCTCGGCTGACGCTAGTTCTTTGCTAAAATAAGAACAAATACAGATTACAATTTTACATGAGAAATGAGTTTGAAAAATTTGAGTACGTAAATACAAATTCTGCCAATAAATATTACAAAGGTTTGCTGTGACTAAGTACTCTTTTTAGAAGTCAAGGCCACAGTCCCCTTCTGCCTGAACTCCACCCTGGACACTGATCACTTTCTAAACCTGGTCATGGGCCTGCACCCAGACATATGTATATAGGCAAAACTGTGTGATTCTTTGGGGTTCATGGTCTTAGATCTCAGATTAGGAAGCTCAGCAAGAATATGCTTGCAGGACACACTGGAGAGAGAGAGAAGAGAAAAGAACATTCTTCTGATTCCCTTTGAACCTTTTCAGTATCACTTCCCTTCACTTCTCTAAGAACTCCTTTATCCCTTCCTTGTTGCTGTCATCTACTTACATCATCATCCATTCTCTCTCATTCATCAAAGACTGCTCACTAATACAATTCATCTCCACTTCAACTCTTAAATATCATCCTAGCCAACCTTCATACCAACATAGATTAGGGTTTACAGGTTATAATGCACTGGGCAAGTCATGTAATCAATATAATGGATTGTATTCATAATCTTAAAAAAGTGAAACAGAATAAAATACACTGCAAAAGACTGAGCATTGTTTGGACACATACTATTTTGAGAAACTTGTTTTAGATGAATGTGTATGAGTGCATGTGTGCTACATTTTGATTCTTCCCATTTTGTTTTTTTTTTTTAAAGATTTTATTTATTTATTTATTTGTTAGAGAGAGAGAGAGAGAGAGCACAGGCAGACAGAGAGGCAGGCAGAGGCAGAGGGAGGAGCAGGCTCCCTGCTGAGCAAGGAGCCCGATGTGGGACTCGATCCCAGGACGCCGGGATCATGACCTGAGCCAAAGGCAGCCGCTTAACCAACTGAGCCACGCAGGCGTCCCGATACTTCCCATTTTGAGTCACAATAAAAATAAGGCAAAAAGAACTACTATAGATGATGCTTTGACCATCCTAGCCATGGAGCCATGCTCATCAACATCATTATCTTAACACCCAGCACTGCTGACCCCTCACTGAAGGTCTATTTACTCAAGGTATCAAGAACTACTCCGGTCTGGTTCTCACCCCAGCTCCCTGAATTCTAATTTCCTTCACTTGCTCCTCTTCCTTTGCTTACCAACAGTAACTGCTGCTGTTTCCCAGGCATCTCACTATAACCTTTTCTCTTCTCTTTCCATAACCCTTTTAAGGTGATATGGCCTATACAAATGACTCCAGTTATTACTTAGAAAGCAACAACTTCCAAACTCTTAAACTTCAAACTCCAATATTCTATTCCCTAAGACCCATTTCCATAAGAAACAAATTAAACATGGCGAAAGCAAAATCCACTATCTTCCTCAAATATCTGTACAGAATTTTTGACTCTTTTATCCAACCACCACTCAAAGTGACATTAAAAAAAGTGATCACTTCTTTATTGTGGTAAAAAACATACTTTATATAAAATTCACCATCCTAACCATTTTTTAAGTGTACAATGCAGTAGTATTAACTATATACACATTGTTGTCCTACATATCTCTAACACTTTTACTTGTAAGTGTTACTTGTAAAACTGAAACTCCGTAGCCATTGAACAATGATTCTCCTTCCCCCCTCTCCCACTTCCTGGCAACCACTGTTCTACTTTTCTGTTTTCAAGAGTTTGACTACTTCGGGTGCCTCAGGTGAGTAGAATCTCACAGTATTTGTCTCTTTGTAACTAGCTTATTTCACTTAGCAATAATATCCCCAAGGTTCATCCAAGTTGTAGCAGGACAGGATTTCTTGCCCGCCCCCACCCCCTGGCACCCTGCCAATCTTGGGTAAGCTTTACACTCAACAGGGGCTTGAACTCACAACCTGGGAAGCAAGAGTCACAAACTTGGATTTCCTTCTTTTTTGAAGCTGAGTAATCAGAAACACACATTATACACACACACATTGAATATCATTCATCTGACTACCGAGAATAATGCTATAATGAACATGGATTTGCAAAAATCTCTTCAAGATCATGTTTTCAATGCTTTTGAATATACTCAGAAATGGAATTACTGGATCATCTGGTAATTCTATTTTTAATTTTTCTGAAGAACCTCCATTTTCTCTATCAGCAGTACTATTTCATATTCCCACAAACAATGTACCAAGGTTCCAGTTTTTCAATATCCTCACCAGTAATTTGTTATTTTCTGGTGTTTTTTTGTTTTGTTTTGTTTTGGTAGTAGCCATGCTAAACTGGTCTGAAGTGATCTATCATTGTGGTTTTCATCTGCATCTCCCTGATGAATTAGGTACTTTTTCATTTGCTCAATGGCCACTTATATATGGCCTCTGGAGAAATGTCTATTCAAGTTCTTTGCCCATTTTTAAGTCCAATTATTTATTTTTGTGTTGTTAATTACAGGAGTTGTTTACATATTCTAGATAATAATCACTTATTAGATAAATGGTTTGAATATTTTCTCCCATTTCATTGGCTGCCTTTTCCCGGTTGTTTCCTTGCTTTGTAGAAGTTCTTAAATTTGATGTAGTCCCATTTATCTATTTTTGCTTCTGCTGCCTGTGCTTTTGGTGTCAGGTCCAAGAAAATATTTGTCAACTTCAATATAATGAAGCCTTCCCCCTAAATTTTCTTCTATGAATTTTGTAGTGTTAGGCTTCACTTTTTTTATAAATGAGAATGTTAATCCTCTAAGTTCTGCAAACTTTCAAAGAACAAAAGGGCCATATTAATGTCATCATTTCACTTGATTGATAAAATACAGCAGAACCAAAGTCGATTAACATAAAACATCCCATTTTAAAACAGTAAGTAGAACAATTCAAACAATGAAAAATAAAAGCATGAAATAAGAGCTCTGTAGTACATCTCCAAATGTTATAACTACTTACTTCAATTTGGCAAGTCTGTCCCTGGTCTGATTAATTTCTTTTGATTTACTATGAAGCCAGTCTTCAAGCTGTTTTTTGTTGGGAAAATATCCTAACAATGACGTTAATTCATCACTGTGTCGAGATTTTATTTTCCTGATTTGTTCATCTTTGTCAGCCTATAGAAAAAATTTTTTTTATTTTTATTTTTTTTAAAGATTTTATTTATTTGACAGAGAGAGACACAGCGAGAGAGGAAACACAAACAGGGGGAGTGAGAGAGGCAGAAGCAGGCTTCCCTATGCAGGGCTCGATCCCGGGACTCTGGGATCGTGACCTGAGTCGAAGGCAGACACAATGACTGAGCCACCCAGGCGCCCCAGAAAAACTTAAAAAAAAAAAAAAAAAAAAGTCCAATAAAGTCTACAATAAATAAAGTCTACACTGCATCAAGAACAAAAATAAATTCTAATTCACAACTCTGAAATTAAGAGTTACATGCTTTACCGAATGAGCCAGCTAGGTAGCCAGAACAAAAATAAATTCTAGACTAAAATTCTAGGCTTAAAAAATAAAACAATGAACATGAAAGAAGAAAATGCAAAATTCTTAAAGTCTCACAGTGGGGATTGCCGTTCTGTGCCATAAGCGAAAAAAGTAACAAGCCTGACAATAGTAAAAATTAAAACTTCTGTATGACATGTAATAAATATTAATAGCAATGGGCATGTGTATATATACTTCAGTATTATTTTTTGGAATTAGGAAATAGTTTTTCTAAGCTCCAAAGTCTTATTTTATAGAGTATTAAGCTCACTTAACTCCTAAAATATAATGCCAACACCACCTAAGTATTTTGTAGTGCATCCCTTACAAACGTAAATTTTTTTAATACCAGAAGTATAATTAGAACAAAAAGAAAGGTCATACTTTGTCTCTGGTCAGCATCTCCATCTGGGTACGTGTTGTTGTATGATAGTTTAACTGTTCCATCTCCTGGTCCAATTTACGCAGGGTCCTGTCTAGGTCTGCTTTCTCATTTTGAAGGCTTATTACTTCTGTTTTTAGAGCTTCTACATTGCTGTTTTTCTCAGCCTTGCTTAACTCACGTTCCTTATTAATAATTCAAACACACAAGTTTATATGTTTTGTGTTAAAATAATGACAAAATGTATTAGAAATCAACTATTCCTCAGAATGATCAAGATACTACTGTTTACTTTTATCCTAGAAGAGAAAAAGCACAAGATTTTTAAGGAAAATCTTACAATGTTATCTTACTAGGTTATAATGGCAGAGAATTAGTAAACAAATCTGGGAAGGGAAAACTGAGAATGTAGTGTAAAACTGAGAAAAATACATCCAAATGTACAGTTTAGTAACTCTGGTTGGTATTTAAGTATTCATCAGGTACCCATGTAAATGTACTACATTGCCTGGCATTTAGAGAACATAAAATAGTGTGATGTGGTCTCTAACTAGTGCTTTCCCATCACAAGGCAATGTGATTGAAAACTGTGACAAAGCATTGACAAACTGCTAAACTGACAAAAATGTATGCTAGATGCTAAGTTACAGAGCAAATTGAAATGTTTACTTAAATTATCAAGATGGGTTCTGGGAGGGAAATCTGCCGAGCTTTAGGATGCCTACTTTGGTGGCAGACATGTGAAGGAAGAGGACAGATCAGAAACAGGGAAGAGGAATTTGGATATTTGTAAAAGTAGATGGTCTAGGAAAATTTCTACCACACAGAAAGTGATAACATGGCAAGAATCATGTAAAATCTACAGTGTATGGAACCTAGAGCAAAATTTTTTATTTTTATTTTTTGAACTTAGGTAAGTGGTTCTTAACCAAGGTACTCCTGACAATCACCTGGTTTTGTTTGGAACATACATTTCTAGTCCCCACTCTAGAGAGAACATGAAAGGAGTGGGGTGAGGGCAAAGGGAGAAGCAGACTCCCCACTGAGCAGGGAGCCCAATGCAGGGCCTGATCCTAGGACTCTGGAATCATGACCTGATCTGAAGACAGACGCTTAACCAACTGAGCCACCCAGGTGCCCCCAAGCCCACGTCTTTTTTAAAAGCTTCTTACATGATTCTAATTTTCAATCCACCCACTTCCAGAATCAAAGAGTTGGTATGATTATAATATTCAGATGTTTTCATTTTGTGTGACATTCATAGACAAGTTTGATGTTTTTACTGAAATGCCATAATCTTAAGATTAGCAACAGATAATATACTTCAGAATATAAGATTCTAAACATTTTACACATTAAAGTTATTAGATTACTCAAATAATAACTTACAGCTTTTGAGAGCTCCTGGTCTAGTTCAAGAATCCTGTCTGAAGATCCTTCCAACTGCTGTAATTCATGCTTCACATTTCTCAGCTCATTCTGCTTCTTAGTTAGGATTTCTGATTTTAGCTCAATTATTCTTCCCAGTCCAGTTTTCTTATCTCTTATTTCATCTATCTGTTTTTGTTTCAGAGTCTCTTTTTCTGCAAAGTCATTCTACATATAAGAAGAATGAGCATTAACAGTTTCTTTCACTGAACCATTTATTAATAAAGTTTTTTGAATACAAAATTAACACATGCACACTAAGAAAAATAGAGCAAAGTACAAAAAATGCAATGACCATCACCCAAAGAGAACCATTTTTAACCATGAGCAAATTTTTTCTTTTTTTTTTTAAAGATTTTTTTTTAAATTAATTTATTTGACAGAGAGATCACAAGCAGGCAGAGAGGCAGGCAGAGTGGGAGGGGGAAGCAGGCTTCCCACTGAGCAGAGATTTCCGATGCGGGGCTCAATCCCAGGACCCTGAGATCATGTCCTGAGCTGAAGGCAGAGGCTTAACCCACTGAGCCACCCAGGCACCCCCAAACTTTTTCTTTATGATTATCTTTAAAAAGAAATTTTGGAAGATAAATACTGTATGCTCTCACTTATATTGTGGAATCTAAAAACAAAACAAACCCTGAAAATAAACAAACTCAAATAAAAGAGATCATATTTGTGGTCACCAGAGGTGGAAGGTGGGAGAAGGGAGAATTGAAGGAAGGTGATCAAAAGGTTAAAATTTCTAGTTATAAGTACTATAGATAAAACATGTATCATGATGACTACCACTAACACTGCCATATGATATACAGGAAAGTTGTTAAGGAAGTACATCCTAATAGTTCTCATCACAAGGTAAATATATATTCTTTTATTTTATTTTATCTACATGAGGAAATGGGTTTTAGCTGAACCCACTGTGGTAAATTTCACAATATATGTAAACAAGTCCATCGTGCCATATGCCTTAAATGTTGAGTGGTACCTGTTAATTATCTCAGTAAAACTGGAAAAAAAAAAAAAAAGAAGCGTAACAAAATCAAATTTAAAATGTAGTCTGTATTTTCTTCATATTTTTATCCTTAAAAATTTTAGAAATTTGCTTCCATAAGGGTTTTTTTCTATCTCAAAAAGATTCTATCCTAACACTAACCTGAAAATTTGACAATATGAGGTCCACCCCAAAATTTAAATGATATAACTAGAGAATGTGATACAAACAAAAGAATATAGCAATATTTACCATCAGCTGGCTGGCAATTTCTGCTTCCCTTTCTTGCCTCTCTCTCACAAGTTTGTGAAAATTTTTAATATGTCTTTCATTGAATGGTCCACGCTCAAAGCCATCCAATTCTAGCTGTGTTGCTAAAGACTGAATTAATGAATCTCTAGCTTGGATATGTTCTTGATGGCGATCTGCTTGTAGCTGCAAACGACCTTTAAAATACACAACCATAATAATTCAATTTTCAAGTGTTTTTTTTAAATTAAAAGAACTGTACATTCATAAGCATTTATTTAAAAAAAATAACAAAACAGCAGAATCTCCTATGAACTTTGCCCCAGTTCCATCCTGGTAACTGGTTTTGTGACATAATAAAAAAATATGTATTTGGTTTTTGTCCTTGGTTCCTGGCACAAACCGCCCAAAACTCCTAGAATTCCTGAGTGATATAGGTGAAAGGAGCATCTTTTGTTACTCCTTCTTAGTCCTTTTCAGCCATATTGGAGTTTATTCTAATGCAGTGACCCTTAAGACGATGGGGGCTGGTGCTCAAATGAACCAACAATGTGATTGGAGAGTAGGAACTTTCAGTACCCACCTCCTCAACTCTACAGAGCAGCTGAATATTGGCTAATGATTTATTCAACCATGCCTATATTCCATTAGAACTTCTATTAGAATGCTGAACAAAAGCATTCAGAGACCTTACAGGTTGGTAAATATGTCAAGGTGCTGGTTCATGTGTGAGTGATGCACATGGAGAGGGTGTGGAAGCTGAAGACCCTTCTGCATACTTTGCACTAAGTATCTTTTCCATTTGACTGTTCCTGAGTGGTATCCTTTATAATAAACTGGCAAAAAGTTTCCCTAAGTTCTATGAATGATTATAGCAAATTACTGAGTCTCAGAAAGGGTTTGTGGGAATTCCTGATTTACAACCAACTGATCAGAAGTGTAAGTGACAGACAACTTGGGACTTGCAACTGGAATCTGAACTGGGTAGACAGTTTTGCGGGACTCCACAGGTAAAGCACTGACTCCAGACAATTAGTGTCAGAATGAAATTCTCTCTGCCCAGAACTGGAGGACTGCTTGGTGTGGAAAAACCCACACACTTTGTATCAGAACTGTTGTGAAAAAAGACAGTGCTTCCTTTAGTAATACTTTGCAATACTATAGTATAATTTCACAGTCAGGATATTTGTGATATCCACCAGTTTTATTCAGATTTCCCCAGTGTTACTTTTCATCTATTTGTGCATATTAAGTTCTACATAATATAATCAACTGTGTTAGTTCATATCTCCACCATGACAGTGAACATTAATGAACCATTCAAATACCACACAATAAGCTTCTGTATCCATAATCTTTTATAACCATACTTATGTGGGGTTTTTTTTTTTTGCTCTTGTTGCTTTTTACAACCATAAACATACCAACCTTCCTCCTGTTCCTCTTCCTGCTCAGTAACCTTGGCAACCACTAATCTGTCCTGACATTTCAGAAATGTTATATAAATGGAAGCATACCGTATATTATCTTTTTAGATTGGCTTTTTTCACTCTATATAATTTCTTGGAGACTCATTATTGATGCAGAAAATGCATAATATTATAACAGGAAAAAGACCAAGTTAACATTTTGTCCTACCCTGCTCAACAAGGAGTTCTGATTTTTCCTGATTAAGAAGCCTTGATTCTTTATTTAACTTTTCCAGCTCACGCTGACAGTCTACCAGTCTTCTTTCTTTCTCCCTTATTGTTCTCTGGTGATTATGATATAAATCATTTAGTTGCTCATCAGTCCCTTGAAAAACCTGTGCACAGAACCAAAATAAGAGCTTTAATGAATAAATACAAGTTATCACTCTGAAGTACAAAATATGAACCAAAGTTTATTCAATATCCTTCCTTTTAACATATACATGGAAATAACAGAAACATCAAGATTTGTTTTGTTTTTTTTTTGAAATACGGGTGGCAAAATGGATTTAAATGAGGTTCATTTTAATAATCTCAAAATTCTAAAAAACGAAATTCTACCACCACAAACCTTTTCCATTTTCTGTTCCAGTTCACTATTATCTTTCTCCATTTGCTTCTTTCGGCTCTCCAAGGCTTTAATTTCATTGTCAAGTCTCATTATTTTAGAGAGGTTTTGTTCAATTTCTTTTAGACGATTCTGAAAACAAACCAATACTGTACATAAATTTCACTGCAGTTTATACTGCAAATTAATGAAAAGAAGATGTCCAGGCTAGGTACTTAATAAATAAAAGTGATCTCTCTCACTTAATGCTAACAATGCTATAAATTATAGGAGGCATAGAGAAACCGAGGATCAGAGACATTAAAAATGTGCACAGCTCCTATGAGCTACTAAGGAAAAAAAACAATAATTAAACCCCACTTCTAAGTTCAAAAGTCCACATCGTGCGCTCACAACCTCCCACAAAAGTCATTCATTGGGTATTTATGTAAAGTACTACATTATAAAAACTTAAATGTTTAATAGGCTATTTTTTAAAAATAGAACTACTATGTGAGCTAGAAACTCATCTTGAGTCATGAGTACATTCTGAGGCTGAAGGCAAAATTTACATGAAAAACTATATTTTGATTCAAAGGCTGCTCAAGCACAGAGAACTCTGAACATATGAAGCGTGACAAATGATTTCACTGGCTGGCTTCTAGGGACAGCTGGTGGCCTAATCTCCTAGAAATATGTGCAACCAGACTCAGTGTTCTCTCCCTTGAGTGACACTGACAATATTCTTCTAATGTTTGCCTCTATAATTCCAAGGCTGACCAACTCCTCTTCTGAGATAATTTCAGATCCTAATTCAGAACCTATTAAACTACCATACTATTAGAGTGCTTAGGTATCAACTGTAAGGTTTCACTGCTGCACCATAATGTACGCTTAACTTTAATGTCATTTAATAAAATTATAATAATAGCCTATCTTGTGATTTGTATATTAACAAGTAGCACGTAATCACCCTAAAAACAGGAACTCTGTTCACTAACATATCCCGCCACACATGCAACTGGTCTTCACTACGTTAGCTAAATGGAATAATGAGTAATTTCACCAATAATAATTCATAACTGTCACTGACTGAATGCCTACTATATTGAAGACACCGTGTGAAATGCTGCCACACATCCACTCTAACCCTTATGAGATTACTTGCTTAAGCAGGAGACTTGGAGGACTCAACATATCTAAAGTCACATTCTTTTTTATTTTTTTTTAAAGATTTTATTTACTTATTTGACAGACAGAGATCACAAATAGGCAGAGAGGCAGAGAGAGAGGAGGAAGCAGGCTCCCCGCTGAGCAGAGAGCTGGATGCGGGGCTCGATCCCAGGACCCTGAAATCATGACCCGAGCCGAAGGCAGAGGCTTTAACCCACTGAGCCACTCAGGCACCCCTAAAGTCACATTCTTAATGATAAGAGCTAAGATTGGAATGCTTAAGGCTCTGAGTGCTGTAACAAGGTAAATCTCAACTTTACCTTGCACCATAATAAAAAGTAACCTGAAATGAAGCATATACTTAAATGTTAGAACATAAACTATAAAACTTCAAGAAGAAAACACAGAAGAAAATCTGTGTGATTCTGGGTCAGGCAAAGATTTCCTAATTAGGAAAACAAACAAACTGTACAAGAAAAAAAATGATAAACTGGATTTCAAGAAAATTAAAAACTGCTGCCCTTGGAAAAGTAGTTAACAAAATACAGTATTTGCGAAACGCTTATATGATTAGGGCTTGCATCCACAATAAAAAGAAATCTCACAGCCACATAATAAGACAAAAATCCCATTCAAAATAAGCAAATATCTGAATAGAAACTTAGCAAAAGAAGATATGGTAAACACATAAAGACACTTAACTTCCATAAGCATTAGAAAAATGAGAATTAAGGGACGCCTGGGTGGCTCAGTTGGTTAAGCAGCTGCCTTCGGCTCATGTCATGATCCCAGCGTCCTGGGATCGAGTCCCACATCGGGCTCCTTGCTTGGCAGGGAGCCTGCTTCTCCCTCTGCCTCTGCCTGCCACTCTGTCTGCCTGTGCTCTCTAACAAATAAATAAATAAAATCTTAAAAAAAAAAAAAAGAAAGAAAAGAAAAATGAGAATTAAAACTACAATAAAAAAAAAACCCCACTCAGAGATACTACCATGCATCTACTACAATGGCTAAAATAAAAAAGACTGACAATACTTAGTAGTGACAGGATATAGAGCAACTATACTCTTAGATGTTGCTGGCAGGACTACAAAATGGTGTAGCCACTTTCAAAGGTAGTTTGGCAGCTCATAAAGTTAAACATATACTTCCATATAACCTAGCAACCCACCACAAGGAAGTTACTCAAGAGATAGGAAAAGATATCTCGAAAAGTTACCTATATACCAAAGTTCATATCCGTTTTATTCCTAATAGCTAGAAGCTGGAAAGAGCCTAATATCCATCAACTAGGGAATGTATGAATGAACTGTAATATATTCACACAATTTACCGTCAACAAAAAAATAAATTAACTACTCATACACGCAATAATACAGGTAAGTTAAAAAGGTCAAGCTAAGAACCAGAAACAAAATGCTACCTAATATATGATTCCATTTATATGACATTCTGGAAAAGGCAAAACTATGACCTAACAAATCAGTGGTTGCCAAGAACTGGGAGTAGAGGGAGGGACTACAGACAAACTTGAGAGAACTTTTTGGGGTAAGGCAGATGTTCTGTACTTAACTACAGTGATGCTGTAGTTAAGCTACTGTATGCATTTGCCCAAACTCATCAAACTACACACTTTACAACAGGTAGATTTTACTATATGTAAATTATAGTTCAATAAATCTATCTCAAAAAAAAAAAAAAAAGCACAGGCTTGGGATTCAGAGAGGTCTGGACTCAAATCATGGTTCTACACTATACTTGTAATGTGAACACCTGAGCCTCAGTTTTCTTGCCTATGAAATATCATAGGGTTACTACAGGGCTTACATAATGCATTTTAAAGCATTCTTTTCAATGACTAGCATATAGTAGACAATAATAAATGGGACCCTTCATACCAATTGTGAAAAAAATCCTGTGTTCCGAAAATACTTTTTGAGCAGTTTAACAAAGAGATCAGATTGATTCTTATAAGCCCTGGATGCTAACACCTCAGTTATGGTACTACACTCAGAAACTTCTCAGCTTCTATCACTGCATCTTGCCAGCATTAAGTTTATCTGGGCTTGGATATTCCTTCTTTGAAATCTGAATTGTCTTAAATTTATTTTAATTCCACTGTCGTTCACATATAGTCCTATAAAAATCTGTTCAGTCCCCGCAGCACAAATCCCAGGTTCTATTCTCAGAGCACACCACTAGTAAAAGAAGCCAGGACAAAAAGAAAGACAACAAAAAATATAGCAGAGTATTTAAAGCTTAAGTGTCAGTGTGAAATGAGACAATGAAGAAGTTGGGTTATCAGCTATACAAGAATCATGAACTTCTGTGTGGAAGAAATAAGTGTGCCAGAAGGTGTTTTCTGAATTCAAAAACAAGTTTCTCAAGCAATTTCCACCGAAGACAAAACAGAGCCAAGGTCAGGTTAGAATGTGGTGGGATGAAAATAAAGTCATTTATGACAGAATTCCTAAAGAATCTATAAAAATGAGAAAGCATGAGTGCAGTATTTGAAATGAAGCGGTCTCTAGATGGCTCATGTGTGGCTGATTTGACTCAAGCCTTGCGTTTAGTTCCATGGAGGGAAGAAACCTAACCTTATATATCAGAGCTAAAACAAAACAAAACAAAACAAACCTCTGAAATCAGTTAATAAATATTTATTGAACCCCCTGCAATGTGCCAGGCACTGAGCTAGACTATGAGGACACAGAGAATAAAAAAATTTTTTTTTCAGAGAATAAAATTAAACTCATGGAGAACTAGTCAAAACCAAACACAAATAAATAATGTATATATGTGGTGAATCACTAAATTCTACTCCTGAAACTAGTATTACACTACATGTTAATTACTAGAATCTGAATAAAAACTTGAAGAAAAAAAAATCATTCCAATGTAATCATCTCTGGCCATCTCAGACAGAAATTCTCTTTCTTATTCCTCCTTATGCCTCTTGTCTTTTTCCACCTTATGTGTACCTGTAATCTTTTTAACCAGGCTGCTCCTTAAAAAGATAAAATGTATTCCAATGTCTTGTTTATTACCAAACATCTATACACAGTAATCATGACAACTCATCCTAACATTTATCATAATTTATCATTCTTTTGTCTATTAAACTAAATTCTAAACCCACTGGTCCTCTATAATCTGGATGCAATTCTTTTTCATTCATTTTCCCCTGGGTTACTTAACCTAGGCACTTCCTTATGTGATTCTGTTTAGATAAGTCACATGTGTGAAAACACATATAAAAATGTGGATGTAAATACATTTATATTGTATTTATACAAAAAAAAGAGGAACTGCTGATAGGCTGTATCTGGAAGGTCAGAAATGAGGAGATGGAAGAGTACCTCTTACTTTTCAACTCATATTTTTCTGTAATTTTTTTTTCACTGTGAGCACATGCTACTTTAAAAAAAAAATAAAAACACAAACATACGTAAAATGCCTTCTACTCTGTGAGTTTGTTTTCCCCATCCTTTAAAGCCCAGTTCAGCTATCCCTCCTTCCTTTAAGGCTTGTGACAGATTTCTCTTTAAAACCATCCCCCCCTTTTTAGTAGCTTTTGCTGAGAGATTTAACACACCAAATAATCCACCTGTTTGTGTGTGTGTGTGTTTAAGATTTTACTTATTAGACAGAGCACAAGCAGGGGGTAGGGCAGGCAGGAGAGGGAGAAGCAGGCTCCCCTTTGAGCAGAGAGCCTGATGTGGGCCTTGATCCCAGTATTCTGGGATAATGACCTTAGCCAAAGGCAGATGCTCAACCGACTGAGCCACTCAGGCTCCCATAATTCACCTGTTTAAAGTGCACAATTTAACACTATTTAGTATACTCACAGAGGCCTGCAACCATTACCATAACCTAATCTTAGGGTATTTCAACTTCCAAAAAGGGAGCTATGCCAATTAGCAGCAGTCACTGTTCATTCCTCTCCACTGCCTACCCTACACAATCATTAATATATTTTCTGTCTCCATAGATTTGCCTATTTTGGACATTTCAAATAAATGGAATCATACAATACGTGGTCTTTTGTCATTGGCTCCTTTCACTTAATGTGTTTTTGAGGTTCTTGCCCATTGTAGCATATATTAGAACTTCATGACTTTTTACGGCTGAATAATATTCCAATGGAAGGATATGCCACATTTTACTTAGCAGTTCATGGACAAGTGAGTTGTTTCCAACTTTGGCTTTTATGAATAATGCTGCTATGAATGTCCCTATACAAGTTTTTGTATAGGTGTATTTTTAAATTTCTCCTGGGTGTAAGATATTTAAGGAATAAAACTGCCAGATCATATATTAATTCTAGGTTTGACATTTCAAGGAATTGCTGAACTGTGTTCCCATGTCAGATGGACCATTTTACATTCCAACCAGCACATATGAGGGTTCCAATTTCTCCCTATCCTTATTAAAAGTATATGTCTTTTTGATTTACAGCTACTCTGGTGGGTGTGAGGTGGTATCTCATTGTGATTTTCATTTGTATGTTCTTGATGAATAATGATGTCAAACACCTTTTCATTTGTTTTTTGACACATAGAGACCTTCTTTAGAGAAATATCTATTTGGATCCTTTGCACATTTTCTTTTTTTTTTTTTTTATTACTGAGTTCTAAGAATTTGTTACATATTCCAGAAAAAAGTTCCTTTTCAGATATATGACTGGCAATTATTTTCTCTCTTTTTGTGGGTTGTCTTTTTGCTTCTCGATGATGTAGTTTGTAAAACAAGTTTTTTATTCTGAGGAGGTCTACTTTTATCTATTTTTTCTTTCCTCACTTGTGCTACATATACACACACAGTTACCATCTTCAGCTCCTAAAAAACATGTTTTAAACTTTATTATTCACATAGCTTTTCAAATTACTCCTTTGTGATCCTATTTTTTCAGAAAGTTTCCTTGTTTCTCCTAATAAATTTTAAGTTCTTTAAAAGAAAGGCTGGGGGCACCTGGGTGGCTCAATGGGTTAAAGCCTCTGCCTTCGGCTCAGGTCATGATCTCAGGGTCCTGGAATCGAGCCCCGCATCGGGCTCTCTGCTCAGCAGGGAGCCTGCTTCCTCCTCTCTCTCTGCCTGCTTGTCTGCCTACTTGTGATCTCCATCTGTCAAATAAATAAATAAAGTCTTTAAAAAAAATTTAAAAAAAAAAATAAAAGAAAGGCTGAAGTTTTTGGCCTCATCATCCCCAAGAGCACTTGGCATAGTGCTATGCAAAAAACCAATATTCACTAAATAATGCAATAATGTCAATGGGTACTAGAACAGACACAAAACCAAAGCTTTTCTAGTTTACAACTCAAAAATCTATACCAGGAAATTAGAAGAAGGCAATGGAATAGGAGGACCCTAGGCTCGCATCATCCCACAAATACAAATAGATAACTATCAAATCATCCTAAATACCCCAGAAATCTATCTGAAGTCTGGCAGAACAAACTCCACAACTAAAGGTAGAGAAGAAGTCACAGTGAGAAAGACAGGAAGCATAGAGATGCGGTTTGGGAAAGAAAGGGATTATGTCCCCTGGGGTGGGGAAGGAACATCAGTCACAGAGAAGGGTGAGAAGATAGACTAACATGCAGGGAAGCACACAGAGAAAACAAATCCCCATAGCAATTGGCTTGAAAAGCGAGAGGGTCTGAATTTTCTGAGTTCTTCCAACCAATGGAGCTTAAGGCCTGGAATTTTAAAGGTCAATGTGTTTGGCTCTGGGAAAGCTCAGAGGGCCCTGGGCTGTTCTTGTTTTATGTGGGGCAAACAGCTAGTGGACATCCACCACGGAAACAGCAATTTGAAGAGTGCCTGGGGCACAGTGCAGAGATTGGTTAGTTGCTCCTCTCAGAGCACGTCCTCAAGAGGCAACATTCATTCAGAGACCGCTCTGGGAACAAAGGAACTGGCAGGCACAATTTCCCCCACCATCCCTCAGCATAAGCAGAGAGCGATCTGCAGGAATCAGCCCAGCCCTGACACTTGCTACCTAACTCACTTACACCAAGTCATGCCTCCCACACCCCAGTGGAACCTCTGCTCCCAGTCACCCACGTCTCAGTCCCAGTGCAGCAGACCCTCTCCCCCAGAAGACTGGCCCAAATCCCTGCCAACATTGCATCTCCCGACCCAGGAGTTTTTCAGAGCCTCGGTTCCAGTGGCAGTGGTGACAGATCTCATTTCACAAGCAGAACAGAGCACACCTAGTTAAAATGTGCCACAATCAGGCCAGGGACCCAATAATGCCCACAATAGGTAGAGACAGCCTCTGCAAATCATTGATTTAAAGGATAAAGTGGATACAAAAGCTGAGCACATGAAGCACACATAGAAGATGCTCCCAGAAGCACCAGGCCCCAGAGACTACATTACAGGACACATAGGACCTCTTCTTCATAAAGCCATTACCCTCAAAAATAGGAAACATAGCTGATTTTCCTGACACACAGTAACAGGCATAGCGACTTAGACAAAATGAGAAGACAGAAGTATTTGTCCCAAATCTAAGAACAGGAAAGGCCACAGCTAGGGATCTAAGTGAAACAGAAATAAGTAACATGCCTGTTGGAGAATTTAAAGCAATGATGATAAGGATACTCACTGGACTTTAGAAAAGAGGGGAAGACATCAGTGAGACCATTAACACAGAGATAATGAAATACACAGAGATAAAGGGCTCAATAAATGAAATGAGAAACACATTTGATGGAATGAACAGCAGGCTGGTAGAAGCAGAAGAAAGATAATAGTGACCCATAGAGACTAATGGAAAGTCATAAAACTAAATGAAAGTGAGAGGGGCGCCTGGGTGGCTCAGTTGGTTAAGCAACTCCTTTTGGCTCAAGTCATAATCCCAGGGTCCTGAGATCCAGCCCCTTGTCAGGCTCCTTACTCAGCAGGGAGCCTGTTTCTCCCTCTCCTCCTGCCTGCTACTCCGCCTGCTTGTGCTCTCTCTCTGTCAAATAAATAAAATAAAATAAAGTAAAAACTAAATAAAAGGGAGAAAAAAAGAATTATGCAAAATGAGAACAGACAGGGATGCCTGGGTGGCTCAGTTCATTGAGCATCTGCCTTTGGCTCAGGTCATTTTTCCAGGGTCCTGGGATCAAGTCCCACATTGGGGTCCTTGTTCATCAGGGAGCCTGCTTTTCCCTCTGCATGCAGCACCCCCTACTTGTGCTCGCTCTGACAAATAAATAAAATCTTAAAAAAAAAAAAATGAGAACAGACTTTGGGAACTTAGTGACTTCACCAAACATAGTAACATTTATATTACAGGAATCCCAGAAGAAGAGAGAGAAAATGGGGCAGAGAATTTATTTGAAGAAATAAGCACTGAAAACTTTCTTAATCCAGGGAAGGAAAGATGCCAGATTCAGGAGGCACAGAGACCACCCCCTCCAACAAAAACAATAAAAGCAGAGTCATACCATGATATATTGTAACTTTTAAAAAGCAAAATATTGATAAAGAAAAATAAATACTTAAAGCAGCAAGATGAAAAGACACCTACATAAAAAGGAAACTCCATAAGGCTACCATCTGATTTTATTTTTTAAAGATTTTATTTATTTGACCGAGAAAGAGATCACAAGTAGGCAGTGAGTCAGGCAAAGAGAAGGCGAAGCAGGCTCCGATGCAGGGCTCGATCCCAGGACCCTGAGATCATGACCTGAGTCTAAGGCAGCAGCTTAATCCACTGAGCCACCCAGGCGCCCCTGCCATCTGATTTTTGAGCAGAAACTTTCTTTCTTTCTTTTTTATTTGATAGACAGAGATCACACAAGTAGGCAGAGGCAGGCGGAGAGGGGAGGGAAGAAGCAGGCTCCCTCCCCGACAAGCAGAGAGCCCGATGTGGGACTCGATCCCAGGGCGCTGGGATCACGACCCGAGCCGAAGGCAGCGGCTTAACCCGCTGAGCCACCCAGGTGTCCCGAGGAGAAAGTTTCTTTCTTTTTTTTTTTTAAAGATTTTATTTATTTATTTGACAGAGAGAGAGATCACAAGTAGGCAGAAAGGCAGGCAGAGAGAGAGAGAGGAGGAAGCAGGCCCCATGCAGAGCAAAGAGCCCGATGCGGGGCTCGATCCCAGGACCCCAAGATCATGACCTGAGCCGAAGGCAGAGGCTTTAACCCACTGAGCCACCCAGGTGCCCCCCGAGGAGAAACTTTCTAAGCCAAAAAGGAGTGGTATGATATTTTCAAAGTGCTGAATGGGAAAAATCTATAGCAAAGAATACTTTAACCAGAAACGCTATCATTCAGAATAAAAAAAGAAATAGAGTTTCCTAGACAAGCAAAAACTGAAGGAGTTTATGATCACTAATTCAGCCCTGCAATAGATATTAAAGGGGACTCTGTGTGAAAAGACAAAATATGACAGTATGAAGATAGGAAACACAAAAGCAGGAAAAATAACTATTTCTGTCAAAAATAATCAGTCAAGAAATACACAAAATAAAGGAACTATAAGACATTATGACACCATGTACCTAAAATGTGGGGAGAAGACAATTAAAGAATGGGTTCAAACTTAAATGACCATCAACTTAATACAGGCTGCTATGTGTAGAAAAGATTATATACAAACCTAATATGGTAACAAATGAAAAATCACTAATAAATATTGGAAGAATAAAGAGAAAGATCTGTCACCACTGCCACTGGAACCGAGCAAATAAAACAGTAAATATGAAAGAGAGAAAAATAAGGATCAGAGAAAATCTTCAGAAACAACCACAAGACAATAAAATGGCAATAAATACATATTTATCAGTAATTACCTTGAATGTAAATGGACTAAATGCTCTAATCAAAAAACACAGGACTACAGAAAGGATAAAAAAAAAAAAAAAAGACCCATCTATGTAGTGCCTACCAAAGACTCATTTTAGACCTAAAGGCATCTGCAGATTGAAAGTGAGGGGATGGAGAAATATTTACCATGTAAATGAACCTCAAAAGAAAGCTAGGGTATGGGGCCCCTGGGTGGCTCAGTGGGTTAAAGCCTCTGCTTTTGGCTCAGGTCAAGATCCCAGGGTCCTGGGATTGAGCCCGCATCCCGCTCGCTCCTCAGCGGGAGCCTGCTTCCTCCTCTCTCTGCCTACTTGTGATCTCTGTCAAATAAATAAATAAAATCTTTAAAAAAAAAAGAAAGCTAGGTAGCAGTACTGATACTGGACAAAATAGACTTTAAAACAAAGACTGTAATAAGAGACAAAGACACCATATAATACAGTAAAAGGGTCAATCCAACAAGAAGATGCAAAAATTGTAACATTTATGTTCCCAACGCGGGAGCACCCAAATACCTAAAATAGTTGATAACAAATGTAAAGGAGCTAATTGATAATAGTACAGTAATAGTGGGGATTTAACACCCCACTTACATCAATGGACAGATCATCTAAACAGAAAATGAACAAGCAAACAATGTCTTTGAATGACACACCGAAACAGATTTAACATATTCAGAACATTTCATCCTAACACACCAGAATAGTTTTTTCAAGTGCACATGGAACATTCTCCAGAATAGATCATATATTAGGCCACAGAACATATCTCAACAACTTCAGAAAGATCAAAATCATACCATACATCTTTTCTGACCCCAACGCTGTGAAACTAGACATCAACTACAAGAAAAAATGTGGGAAGAGCACTAAATACATGGAGGTTAAATAACATGCTATTAAAGAATGAATGGATCAACCAGAAAATAAAAGAAACAAAAAAGTACAGGGAGGGCTGCATGACAGGCTCAGCTGGAGGAACTTGCCACTCCTGATCTCAGGGTTGTAAATTCAAGCCCCATGCTAGATGAAGAGATTATGAAAACAAACAAACTTTAAAAAAAGGTACATGGAAACAAATGAAAATGAAACACAACAGTTCAAAATCATTGGGACATAGCCCAAGTTGTTCTAAGAGGGAAGTTTATAGCAATAGAGACCTATCTAAAGAAGCAATAGCTAAAATAAACAACCCAGGGACGCCTGGGTGGCTCAGTTGGTTAAGCAGCTGCCTTCAGCTCAGGTCATGATCCCAGCCTCCTGGGATGAGTCCCACATTGGGCTCCTTGCTCGGCAGGGAGCCTGCTTCTCCTCTGCCTCTGCCTGCCACTCTGCCTGTGCTCGCTCTCTCTAACAAATAAATAAATAAAATCTTTAAAAAAATAATAATAATAAATAAAATAAAATAAACAACCTAATCTTATACCTAAAGGAGCAAGAAAAAGAAGAGCAAATAAAACACCCCCCCCCAAAAAACCAAAACCAAAACAAAACAAAAAACCCAAACAAACCCTCTCCCTTCTGCTCTAGTTCTCTTTTTCTCCGACAAATAAATAAAAACCTTATAAAAACCAAACCAAACAAAAAACCTCCCAATAAACAAAACTCCAGGGCCACATGGCTTCACAAATAAATTCTACCAAACATTTAAGGAAGCATTAATACCTATTCTTCTTAAACTATTCCAAAATAATTCAAAGGAAAACCCAAATTCATTCTATGACGTCAGCACTACCCTAACACCAAAACCAGATAAAGACACTATTAAAAAAAAGAGAACTAAAAAAAAAAAAAAGAGAGAGAGAACTACAGGCCAATATCTCTGATGAACATACACGCAAAAATCCTCAACAAAATACTAGCAAACTGAATCCAACAATACATTAAAAAATCAGGGCACCTGGGTGGTTCAGTCTATTAAGTGGCTGCCTTCTGTCTCCCTCAGCCTCCTCAGCACAGATCATTGCTTAGTCTTCCTCCTCAATAAATAAAATCTTAAAAAAAAAAAAAAGCCATTCACCATAATCAAGTAGTATTTATTTCTGGGTTGCAAGGGTGGTTCAATATTTGCAAATCAATCAGTGTGATGCATCACCCTCATTAAGAAAAAGAACCTTATGATCATTTCAATAGATGCAGAAAAGGCATTTGACAAATACAATATTCATTCATGATAAAAACCCACAACAAAGTAGGTTTAGAGGGGACATACTTCAAAATAATAAAGGCCATCTATGAAAAACACACAGCTAACATCATTCTCAATTGTATTTCTATACACCAAAAATGAAGCAGCAAAAAAAAGAAACTAAGAAAACAATCCCATTTACAACTGCACCAAAAATAAAGACACCCAGGAGTAAACCTAACCAAAGAGGTGAAAGACCTGTACTCTGAAAAACATAGAATACTGAAGAAAGAAAATGAAAATTGTAAGGGCCTATTTAGCCAGAGCGATTCCATCCGGTTAAATGACTTTGTTGCTTATACAGTAAAACTTAAACTGTCCCTCCTCCCCCTCCCCCCAGGGGACTTACTTAAAAACAAGTCCGGGAAACCAGTCCCAGGTAACAAAGCCCAAATACAAGGGTGGGTCAGGCCAGGTGGAGGTATCCAATCAGTGGGGGTGCATACTGTCTCCCTAGCTACAAAGGAATATGGGCCCCGCCCTTTGGGCGCCAATTCTGACCAAGGTGATAGGCTGATTCAAGTATCTACTATCGGGTAAACTGTAATTCAATTGGTCACTTATGTGTGACCTAGCCTGACTGTGCAATTTTCTCTGTGTGTTACAATCTCACTGGCCACCAGGCCCAACCACATAGCCTTTGCCCTTAAAAGCTAGTCTGTAAGGCAGAGAGGGGTTGCCTCTTTGTAAGAGGCGGCCCTGGCCGGTCAGTTTGATTCTCCATGCTTGGCGCGAAATAAAGCTTTGCTTGACCTTTGCTTTGTATCAGTCTCGCTCCTTTGATTACGGACCCAACAAAAATGACACAAACAAGTGGGAAGACATTCCATGCCCATGGGTTGGAAGAACAAATACTGTTGAAATGTCTATACCACCCAAAGCAATCTACAGATTTAATGCAATCCCTATCAAAATACCAACAGCATTTTTCACAGAACTAGAATAAACAATCTAAAAATTTGTATGGAACCACAAAAGACCTCAAAGAGCCACAACATTCTTGAAAAAGAAAAGCAAAACTGGAGACATCGCAATTCCAGACTTCAAGTTATGCTTCAAAGCTGAAGTAATCAAGACAATATGGTACTGGCACAAAAACACATAGATCAACAGAACAGAACAGAAATCCAGAAATAAACTCCAATAATGTGGTCAATCAATCTTCAACAAAGAAGAAAAGAATATCCAAGGGGGAAAAGACTGTTCAACAAATGGTGTTGGGAAAACTAGTCAGCTACATGTGAAAGAATTACACTGGACCACTTTCTTACACCATACACAAAAATAAAATGGATTAAAGACCTAAATGTGAGACTTTAAACCATGAAAGTCCTAGAAGAGAGCACAGGCAGTAATTTCTCCAACACAGGAAATAGTGCCTTTTCTCTACACAGGTCCCTTCAGTGAAGGCAAACAAAAGCAAAAAATAAACTACTGGGATTACATCGAAATCTGCACAGTGAAAAGAAGCCATCAAAACTAAAAGGTAACTTATGGAATGGGACAAGATATTTACAATAACATATCCAATAAAGGGTTAGTATTCAGAACATATAAAAAACTGATACAACACCCGAAAAACAAATAATTCAATTAAAAAATAGGCATAATACACGAACAGACATTTCTCCAAAAAGACATCGAGATGGCAAACAGACACACGAAAAGATGCTCAACATCACGAATCATCAGGAAAATGCAAATGAAAACTACAATGAGATACCATCTCACACTTGTGAGACTGGGTAAAAATCACAAGATCCTCTTCAGGATGTGCAGAAAAGGAACACTTGCACACTACTGGTGGGAATGCAAACTGGGGCAGCAACTCTGGAAAACAGTATGGAGTTTCCTCAAAAAGTTAAAAATAGTACTACCTTATGATCCAGCAACTGCACTACTGGGTATTACCCAAAATGAACAAGAACACTAATTCAAAGGGATACATACAACCCTATGTTTATAGCAGAATTATTTACAATGCTGAGATATGGAAGCAGCCCAAGTGTCCATCAACTGATGAATGGATAAAGATGTGATATATAGAGACAATGGACTGTAACTAAGCCATAAAAAGGGAAGAAATCTTGTCATTTGCAACAACATGGATGGAACTAGACAGTATAATGCTAAGCAAAACAAGTCAGAGAAAGACTAATTTCACTCATACATGGATTTTTTAAGACTTTATTTATTTGACAGAGAGAGAGAGATCACAAGTAGGCAGAGAGATAGGGGGAAGCAGGCTCCCTGCTGAGCAGAGAGCCTGATGCAGGTCTCGATTCCAGGACCCTGAGATCATGACCTGAGCCAAAGGCAGAGGCTTAACCCACTGAGCCACCCAGGCGCCCCCATACATGGAATTTAAGAAACAAAACAAATGAGCAAAGGCAAAAAAAAAGAAAAAAAGAAAGAGAGAGAGAGACATAAACTAAGAAACAGACTCTCTTTTTAAAAAAGATTTTATTTGACAGAGAGAGAGAAAGAGCAAACACAAGCAGGGGTAGCTGCAGAGGGAGAGGGAGAAGCAGGCTCCCCGCTGAGAAGGGAGCTGAATGTGGGGCTCGATCTCAGGACCCTGAGATCATGACCTGAACAAAAGGCAGAGGCTTAACTGACTGAGCAACTGCCGTGTTCCAAGAAATAGTCTCTTTACTACGGAGAGAGCACGCAGATGATTACCAGAAGGGAAGCAGGTGGGAGGACAGAGGAAACAGATGATGGGGATTAAAGAATACCTTTGTCATGATGATCAACAGATGATTAAAATAAAAACCTTTTAAAATCAATGAATGAGGGGCGCCTGGGTGGCTCAGTGGGTTAAAGCCTCTGCCTTAGGCTCAGGTCATGATCTCAGTGTCCCGGGATGGAGCCCCGCATCGGGCTCTCTGCTCGCAGGGAGTCTGCTCCCTCCTTTGTCTCTCTGCCTGCCTCTCTGCCTACTTGTGATCTCTGTCTGTCAAATAAATAAATAAAATCTTTAAAAAAAAAATCAATGAATGAATCTATAAATACTTAAAAAAAAATCTATACCAGTATTTAGAGATGCATTTTAAGAGCCAAATCAGTTAACTTCTAAATAACTTTTTACAATTCTACTATTTGAAACCTATAAAATAACCATTTTCAAGAATGCTCTTACTGCTCTTACTTATTTAGGCTAGGAACACTTTAAGAGCAAGGACATCACTTGTACTAGTACTCCTTGTACCTGTAGACCCAAGCACAGTATACATTGTATATCCCTCACACACAGGAAGCACTCAATAAATGTTTAGGAAGTGAGCATTTTTATTTACAGTCTTTATAGCCCTTCCTATAAACCACAAGAGTTTAGAGAACTGTCAAATATATCAACATGTCATGCATCAGTTCCAAATTTTATGCAATGTCAAGAATGTCCTGCAAATTAAAAAAAATTCTCTGGAAAGATGTGTTAATTTAAAAAAAAAATCTCCTTAAGAATACAGTAATGTGTAAAGTTGGGTCATTATTTAACAACCAAAGATCTACATCAGTAACTTAGTATCATGGTATGAATTTGTTTACTCTCAAATCCAAGCTCTTTGGGCAATTCTAAGACAAACCATCCAATAGAGAACTAAGATTTTAACCATAACATTATAGAGTATCTGATACTTTAAGAAATATACATAACATACAAATTTATATAAAAATAAGGTGCTTTAGGGGTGCTACTGGGATAAAAGGTGACCTTCCTATTATAAAAGAAATCAAATTACCTTCAATGGGTCAAGTTCGTTCTCATAGGATTTGACAATTTCCTTTGACGATGTTAACTGAGCTTCCTTACTAGTAATCTGGTCACGTATCTCACAAGCTTTTTCCTTATTTTGCTTCAAATATTTTAGTTCTGTTTGACATTCTTTTACTTTCTGACCTTGTGTCTGACGTACCTGCCGAAGTGTTTCCAAGGCTTTAATGTACCTTAGGAGATGTTAAATAAAAATCAAACTTCTGTCCAAGGGAATTACAGTAGATTCAAACAAGGGAATATTACATAGTTAAGATGACATTTACAAAGAGTTATTAGTAACTTAGAAAATGCTTACGATGTAATGGTAAATGAAAAAGTTACATATAAATTATCAACCCAGTCAATAAAGATGTGCAAAATGAAAACAGAAAGGAAATATGCCCAGTGGTTGCTACTGGATGATAGGTAATAACTGATTTTTTTTTTACTTTTATAACATTTTCTCTTTTAAAAAAGAAGCATCCAAATTGAAACCACAGCTCAATAACTTAATGGGTTATCAAGTCTCACTGAAGGTTACAAACCTTGTTGCTGAAAAAATCTCATCAAATTTTTGCTTCAGAGCCTTCCCTTCACTTAGAGGCCAATTAGAGTCTTCTTGGTGACAAAAAATGACATTATTTAGCACAGACTTGGAAACCCCAAGAGAACTTATCATCTCTCGGTCAATTTCTGCACACTTAGAGCTGAGACTGACCTTCTCACCATGCCTACAGAAAACAAAAAAATGAGAATTTATGTAAACAAACAGACAAAAACACCCTTCATTTGTACCTGTTTAATCATTTCTTTACACTGTACTTGTAAAAAAAAAAAGAAAGAAAAAAAAAGGAGAAGAAGGGAAAAAAAGAGAGACTCTCATCCCTCCCATTACAGTAAGTTCCTCATGGTAAAAAGTTTGACTTTTTATTAAATGATTCAGCAATTCAATGATGAAAAGTGTGTAAAACAGGGCAGGATAGGAAATGATGCCAGAATTAATTTTTTTATGTCTGAACTTCATAATATAATAAAATATTTATAGACAATAAATAGAAGAAACTATCTTTCATCCCCAGAATTTAAAAATAAGACAATAAGAGACTTTTAAAGAATAAAACAGGATGATCCACACCAAACAGGCAACAGTATCTTAAACAAAGACCTCTAAAGACTGCATTGTTTAGATAGAGACTGCTCAGTAACAAACACACTGTAAAAGGAGAACAAAGGCAAACTTTAGTGATGCTCACCTAAGCAAACCCAAGGAGTATTTTTTTTTAAAGATTTTATTTATTTACTTGACAGAGAGAGAGCACAAGTAGGCAGAGAGGCAGAGGGAGAAGCAGGCTCTCCACTGAGCAGGGAAACTCAAGTGGGGCTCGACCCCAGGACTCTGGGATCATGACTCGGGCTGAAAGCAGCCACTTAACTGACTGAGCCACCCAGGTGCCCCATCAAGGAGTATTCTTAATCAGTAGACTTCAACTTCTAAGGCCACAATGACAAAGCAATCCAACAGAGAGAAGTGTCTTAGGGTCTTTTAAAGATAAGTTCCCCCCCAAAAATAGAAACAAATAATAAAAAAAGATGAGTTCCCTACATCTTTATACCTACAGCCAGGATCATCCCTGCCCTTGGATTCCAAGAGATCTCTCAGTATCTTTCATAAGAAGAACATACTCAAAATTTTCTTTCCTATCTTCTGTGCAGTATCTGTTAATAACCAGATTAGGTGGGCAGAGGTAGTGTCTGTATTTACTGTCATTTATATATTCCAATATGTGTTTTGAAAATATTACACCGAGTACAGTGAGAATATTTTGTAGGGGACAGAATGGACAGAGACCAGGAGGTTATCACATTAGACCAGTAAAAGATGATGGTAGCTTGAACTAGAATGGTTACTGCACAGATGGAAAGAAAGACTCACCAGACATTTAGGTTAAATCCATAGGACCTGATAATGAAATGAATATAGAGGGCAAGGAGGTGTCAGATAGAGGTTATTGGCTTGTGTCAGGTGGATGGACCAGAGCGCCATTCACTGCAATGAGGAGTACTGCAAGAATATTAGTTTGTGGGAGGTTTTTTTTAGGAGGCAAGGGAAAAGACCCATGAGCTTGGTTTGAACATGTTGAATCTGAGATGTCTTTGAAAGACCTAGTAGAACATGAGAAAGGCAGCTGGGTACACGGGTCTAGAAATAAAGGTCTGGAGACCTAAATATCTGAGTCACTTATGAATATACAGTAATTTGAGTAATGGAAATGAATGAGATTAACTAGGAAGAGAATATAGAACAAAACCAGGAGAGATCTAGAAGCCTGTCGAACTCCTACCTTTACTGGCTGGGTAGGATGTGGCTGTGAAGAAGAGAAAGAGAACAGTGTCATGTCATAGGAGACTATTAAAGATTTTCAAGAAGTTATTA
Organism: Taxidea taxus jeffersonii; assembly: GCA_003697995.1. Lineage (NCBI taxonomy): Eukaryota > Metazoa > Chordata > Mammalia > Carnivora > Mustelidae > Taxidea > Taxidea taxus. The sequence goes on from RCUC01137086.1 coordinate 44,629, forward strand.
ACAGCTACCATTTACTGAATTACAGTGGACAGAACAATGGCCCTTCAAAGATACTTATATTCTAATCCCTGCAATTTGTGAATCTGTTGGGTTATATGGCAGAATAATGATTATAGATGGAGTTAAGGTTGTTCATCATCTGGATCCTCAATACAGGGATTACCCTAGATTATTCTGGTGGGTCAACAGAATCATAACGGTCCTTAAGTGGGAGAGGAAGGAACAAGAGGTCAGAGTGATGTACTGTGAGAACTCTGCCCACTATTGCTGGCTTTTGAGGTGAAGGAGGGCCATGAGTCAAGGATTGTGGGTGGACTGTAAAAGACAGAAAGGGCACGGAAAGATATCTTTCCCAGAGTCTCCAGAAAGGAACACAGCCCTGCCAACATCCTGATTTTAGGCAGTGAGATACAATTGAGACTCATAAATTACAGAACTGTAAGATAATAAATGTGTATTGTTTTAAAACTATTAAGTTTGTGGTTTGTTTTGCAGTCATGGAAAACTAATACATGAGCTCTTACTACCTATTAAGTGTTTTATGTGCATTAGCTCAATCCTTAAAACATTTTTTAAGCCATTAATAGTAATAATGAATCTCTATTTTACAAATGAAAAAAACACAGGCTTGCTTTGAGATCTATTTTGTAAAGCAATAGCATTATCCTAATTAAGAGAGGGTACCTGTGACCTTAGTTGGAGCTGTTTCAGTAAAAGAATGAGGCTGGAGGAGGAGTGAGCAGGAGACAGTATCAACAACTCTTTTTGAGAAGACTGGCTGGAAAGGGGAAGATGAAGACAGACAGTAACTGGCATGGAATGAAATCCAAGGGGTGTGGTAAGAGACCCGAGTGTGTTTAAATGCCAAGGAAACAAACCTGCTTGAGAAGCCAGTAGCTAAAATACTGCCCCTAGCAAATAATAGGTGCTAAACATTATTAACTAAAAGAATTATTTCATTAGTTGAATAAATACCTAACAAGTAAAAGGGAGGGGTATGGGGAGAGTTAAGTAATGTGTTCAAAAAGGATAAAACCTCGAAGCCAGGGCAAGCTAATTCCAAAATCCATACCCATTACAAGATGATACTTGCCTCTAACAAAGGTAACAGCTCAAAGGGACAAATTATCTCTTTCCTATCTGTATGCTTCTCATCTCACTCCTACACACGATACTAGCATTTTCCATTCATTCAATCTATATTTGAGTGATTGTACACCTTCAAATGAGCAACTATTCACAAATTACTCAAAGGAATGTAGCATTATCACTAACTCTTTAATGGGATCATTCCTTTTAACTGATAAATTGATCAAACAATAAATGTTCATAGTGGGTGAAGCTATACATATGCAAGGGCAGGGAGTACACAGGAACTCTACTTTCTGCTCAGTTTTGCTGAGAACCTAAAATTGCTCTAAAAAATAAAGTCTGGGGACGCCTGGGTGGCTCAGTTGGTTAAGCGGCTGCCTTCGGCTCGGGTCATGATCCCAGCGTCCTGGGATCGAGTCCCGCATCGGGCTCCTTGCTCAGCGGGGAGCCTGCTTCACCCTCTGCCTCTGCCTGCCAATCTGTCTGCCTGTGCTCGCTCTCTCTGACAAACAAATAAATAAAATCTTTTAAAAAATTAAAAAAAAAATAAATAAATAAAGTCTGTTTAAAAAAATTAATATGCTCTCTTAAAATAAGGAATGGGAAAAAACCCATTAGGTTCTGATGAACATAAATGACTGAAAATGAATAGATATTCAAATATAAATAAACACCTACTTTGTTCTAGTAATGACTCCTTCCAGGGTTTTAAACTCTGTCTTTTTGCTTTTCTGAGTACACACCATAGATCTCTGTACAGCTATAAGTTCTCCATTGACATCACGAAACTGCAGACGAATCTGGGCTCTAACATCTGTTTCTTGAGCAACCTTTGAAGATAAATGGAGAAAAATTATGCTACCTTAGTAAGTGTTAGAACATTCGTTCTAAACGACAAGACACATGCAATCTTACCAAAAACGAGAACAAAAAGAACCTAAACATCCAAAATGAGTGACAGTTCTGCATGCTACCAATATATAAGAGGAAAAGAAAACTCTTTAACTGATTTACTGAAATTATTTTCTCTTATTCAGTATCATTAGGAGATCAGGTAAGGCAATTTTCCAAATAAATTTTTGTATCAAAAACAAAAGTATCAAAAACAGATTTAAAAAAAAAATACACAAGAGGGACGCCTGGGTGGCTCAGTTGGTTAAGCGGCTGCCTTCGGCTCAGGTCATGATCCCAGCGACCTGGGATCGAGTCCCACATCGGGCTCCTTGCTCGGCAGAGAGTCTGTTTCTCCCTCTGCCTGCAACTCTGTCTGCCTGTGCTTGCTTGCTTGCTCTCTCTCCCTCTCTCTCTGTCAAATAAATAAATAAAATCTTAAAAAAAAAATACACAAGTGTACAGAAAAGTAAAAATACAGTTCTCCCTGAACCAATTGAGATTAAGTTGCTGATTTGATGTCCCATCAGTATTTCCTACAAAACAGGGACACTGTTGAACATAAGAATCAGGATAGAGTGATGTATTACTACCATACGGTCCCCAGATACCATTCAAGTTTGGTCGATTTTTCTAGTACATCCTTTTCAACAAAAGGATTACCCGTGTATTACAGGTCAGAATTATATGTATTGCACCCTGTTTATTATATGTATTACACACTGCTTAGAACTACATATTGTTGTCATGCCTCTAGTTTCAGTCTGGGACAGTTCCTCAGATTTTACTTGACTTTCATGACTGGTAATTTACAAACCATTATTTCATAGACTATTTTCCAAAATTTGGGTTTGTCTATTATCTTCTCATGACTAGAATCAGATTATGTACCTTTGACAGGAATATTACAGAAGTGACACGTGTTCCTTTCACTGCATCTTGTCAAATGGGACATCGTTTCAATTTATCCCACTTTGGGGATAATGCTATCTGTCACACTTTTCTACCACGAAGTTATTTTTTATACTTTGCTATTAACAAATATTTGGGATATACACTGAGATCATGTTAATATCTCATACCTCATCAAACCTTCTTCGACTAGTTTTAGCATCTATTAATGTTTCTTACCTGAATGAGCCATTTCTATTATAGCTATCAAATAGTAATTTTCTAGTTCCATTATTTCTCCTACATTTATTTATTTGTTAAGATTCTACTATAAGGGGAGGAGGAGCAAGATGGCAGAGAAGTAGGAGACCCTGTTTCAACTAGTCCCCTAAAGTGAACTAAATATCTACCAGAGCACTCTGAACACCCATGAAATCACCCTGAGATGTAAGATTATACACTTCTGGATCTCTACCCGGGCAGAGGATCATCAGTGGAGAGGTAAAGTGGAGTGGGAATGCTTGGACTGATACTGGAAGATAAACAGAAGGGGAAGAGAGCCACCAAAAGCAACCCACTGGAAAGTAATACCTCAACACAAAAAGTGCCCTGTGACTGGGGACCAGCATTAATTTGGAGTCTGGTTAAAAACACTCAAAAACAGCAAAAGATCTTAAGGGGCAACTGGTGGAATTGGGCAGTCATGGGCATGGGCCTAAGCCCACGATGCCAGGATGGTCACTGCCAGTGACCACCCGTGCCAGAGAGAGCCTGGTAGGAGCTCCGGTCCATGGTTTCTGAGCCTACAGCTTTCCGCTGCTTTCACCACAGCTCGGGCCAGGCGCTCTCCTGCCTGTGCCTGAAAGAGCCCGTTGTGGGCACCAGCCAGGGTCTCTGGGCCCTCAGCCTTTCACAACCTGCATGACTGCGGGGTCTGCGCACACCCAGCCCTCACCTGAGAGAACCTGGCGCGACCCTGCCTGGAGTCCCTTGGCCTGCAACCTTCCGTGACCTGCACCACTGCCTGAGCGCACCCAGCGCGGGTATGGACCCAAGAAAGCAGTCCCAGAAAGGGCAGCCACCCAGGTTCGGGCTCCCCTGGACCAGTATCACTTGTAATTTTAGTGGCACAGGGGTACAGAGACAAGCGGGGACCTTGGGTGAACACTGAGATGGTGGCTGGGGGGTGCACTGCCTGTGGAAGTTGTAGTGTTCAGAAGTGTTTGCAGAGGGGGAGCCTGTGTCTTCTGGCCCACCCATAAGGGAGCAAACTGAGGCTTTTCTCTGAGGCAGAGGTCTGGATGCGGACAGTCTACTTTCCACCAACCCTCCAAAAAGCCACAGAAAGCCGCCAAAGAACAAAAACCTTCAGAGAACAAAAGCCTGAAAACCCAATTTCCACAGAGCCCAGCACCTTAACAGGGGGCAGGGCAACTCAGCCAAAGCAAGATCCACTGGCAAACAATGTGGCAGTCCCCTCTCACAGAAGATAAGCCAAAAGAACAAGAGGACAACCACCACAGAGTCCCCATAAAACTGTAAAACCCCAACATCAGGGGAAAACAATATATTAAGCTCCTGGTATTACATCAAAACCTATATATTACATAGATACAACTTTTTCTTTTCTTTCTTTTAAATCCCTTCTCACAACTCTTGTTCTTTTAATTTTTTTTAACCACCTTACCATTACAACTAGAGGGTTAATACAACATATTCCACAATAACTTTTTTTTTTTTTAAGATTTTATTTATTAGAGAGAGAGAGCGAGCACAGGCAGACAAAGAGGCAGGCAGAGGCAGAGGGAGAAGCAGGCTCCCTGCCGAGCAAGGAGCCCGATGTGGGACTCGATCCAAGGACGCTGGGACCATGACCTGAGCCGAAGGCAGCCGCTTAACCAACTGAGCCACCCAGGCGTCCCCACAATAACTTTTTAACTTGAACTTTTTTCATACATATACCTGTGTTTCTTTTGTTTTTTTAAATATACATATAGATACAAGCTTCAAGGTAATCCCTTTTCCCTATTCAATACTACACTTATATATAAACCAGTTTTAATTTCTCTGTATCTCTGGAAAGTTGAGTCTTTTAATAAATATAACAAGATACACCCAAGAAGAACTGAAATAACCTTCCTCGCCCACATTGAGGATTTATAAACACCTTCCCATCTTACCCTTCTTTCAGTGTTTCTGTGTACTTGCTTTTGTTTTTGTACTATATAAATCTTATTCTTGGGGTTCATTTTGGCTGTTTTTTTTTTTTCTTTTCTTTTGTCGGTCTTTTTGTTTGTCTTTGTACTTTATAATTTTACTTTGGAAGCCCATTTTGGCAGGTTTTTCTTTTTTTTTTTCTCTTTTCCTTCTTTCTTTTTGGTGGATACTTCCAATTGCTCCAAAACTTTTCAAGGTGCACCTTGCCAAGAACATGCATTAAGCTATACATCCCCTCAACCAACTGTCACTAAAATGACTACGAGGAGGAACACCCAACAGAGGAAAAATTCAGGGACTATGACAACAGAACTACTGGATATGGACATAAACAATATGGTGGAAAGGGAATTCAGGGTAATAATTATCCAGGCAATGGCTAGGTTGGAGAAGATCATTAGAGACAACATAGAATCTCTAAGGGTGGAGGTGAGAGCTGATCTGGAAGAAGTTAAAAATGCTATCAATGAGATTCAATCTAATCTAAATACTGTAAGAGCTACGGTAACCAAGGCAGAAGACAGAATTAGTGATCCAGAAGGCAAACTGAGAGAAAAGAAGGATCAGGAGGAGGCCTGGAACAAACAGCTTAGAAGCCATGAAAACAGAATTAGGGAAATAAATGACGCCATGAAACGTGTCAATGTCAGAATTATTTGGATCCTTGAGGGGGTGGAGAGAGAGAAGACTAGAAGATATAGTTGAACAAATCCTGCATTAAAATTTTCTCAATCTGGGGAATGGAACAAGTGTTCCTGTCCCAGAGGCACAGAGGACAACCCCCCCACCCCAAGATCAACAAGGCCAGAAAGACATCTAGGCAAATAACTGTGAAATTCACAAATCATAGTTTCAGAGAATATGTCTTAAGGGCAGCGAGATCCCTTACATACAGAGGGAGGACCATCAGAATAACGTGAAACCTATCCACAGAAACCTGGCAAGCTAGAAAGGGCTGGCAAGACATATTCAAGGTACTAAATGAAAAGAACATGCAGCCAAGAATACTTTATCCATCAAGGCTGACATTCAAAATGGATGGCGAGATAAAGAACGTTCAAGACTGGCAAGGTTTAAAAGATTACGCGACCACCAAGCAGGAACTACAAAAAATATTGGGGGGTTCTATACAAGAAGAACCCAAAAGTGACATAGAACAGAAATCTACAGAGACAATCTATAAAAATAAGGACTTCACAGACAACATGATGTCAATAATAACTTACCTTTCAATAATCGCTCTCAACGTGAACAGCCTAAATGCTCCCATAAAATGGCACAGGGCTGCAGAATGGATAAAATGACAGGACCCCTCCATATGCTGTCTACAAGAGACACATTTTGAACCTAAAGATACATCCAGACTGAAAGTGAAGGGATGGAGAATCATCTTTCATGCCAATGGGCCTCAAAAGAAAGCTGGTGTAGCAATTCTCATACCAGATAAATTAGACGTTAAGCTAAAGACTGTAGTCAGAGATACAGAAGGACACTATATAATTCTTAAAGGGTCTATCTAGCAAGAAGATCTAACAATTATAAATATTTATGCTCCCAACATGGGGGCAGCCAACTGTTAATCAAAATAAAGAGTCCTATTGATATGAATACATTAATTGTAGAGGATCTTAACATGCCACTCTTGCTAAGATCATCCAAGCAGAAAATCAACAAAGAAACAAGAGCTTTGAATGACACACTAGACCAGATGGACCTCACAGATATATACAGAACATTCCCTCCGAAAACAACAGAATACTCTCTCTTCTGGAGCGCATGTGGAACTTTCTCCAGAACACCCACATACTGGGTCACAAATCAGGGCTCAACTGATACCAAAAGACTGAGATTATTCCCTGCACATTCTCAGACCATAGTGCTTTGAAACTGGAACTCAACCACAAGAAAAAGTGTGAAAGGAATTTAAACACTTGGAAGCTAAAGAACATCCTGCTCAAGAATGTTTGGATCAACCAGGAAATCAAGGGAGAACTTAAACAATTCATGGAAACAATGACAATGAAGACACATCGGTCCAAAATCTATGGGATATGGCAAAGGTAGTCGTAAGGGAGAAATACATAGCCATCCAAACCTCACTCAAAGACAAAGAAACTGAAAAATCCCGAATACACCAACTCTCTTTACACCTTAAGGAACTGGAAAATCAACAACAAATTAAGCCAACCCCACGCACAAGAAGGGAAATTAAGATTAGTGCAGAGATCAATGAGTTAGAAACTAGAGATAAGTAAAACACATCAATGAGGGTGCCTGGGTGGCTCAATGGGTTAAAGCCTCTGCCTTTGCTCAGATCATAATCCCAGGGTCCTGGGATTGAGCCCCACATTAGACTCTCTGCTTAGCGGGGAGCCTGCTTCCCCACCCACCCTGCCTGGCTCTCTGCCTACTTGTGATCTCTGCCTGTCAAATAAATAAATTAAATCTTTAAAAAAAAAAATCAATGAAACTAGAAGCTGGTTCTTTGAAAGAATTAATAAGATCGATAAACCACTGGCCAAACTAATCCAAAAGAAAAGAGAGAGGACTCAAATTAACAAAAATATGAATGAAAGAGGAGAGATCACGACTAACACCAAGGAAAAGAAATAATCATCAGAAATTATTACCAACAGCTATATGTCAATGAGTTAAGCAACCTAGAAGAAATGGATGCATTCCTGGAAACCTATAAACTGCGAAGACTGAAACAGGAAGAAACTGACAACCTGAATAGACCAGTATATAGTTAACAAGATTGACGCAGTGATCAAAAACATCCCAAAGGGAGGAGTCAAGATGGCGGAGAAGTAGCAGGCTAAGACAACCTCAGGTAGCAGGAGATCAGCTAGATAGCTATCAAACCATTCCAAAAACCTACAAATCCAACAGGAGATCAAAGAGAAAACGAGCAGAAATTCTAGAAACAGAAAATTGACCACTTTCTGAAAGGTAGGACTGGCGGAGAAGTGAATCCAAAGAGACGGGAAATAGACTGTGGGGGGAGCGGCCGGCTCCCAGCAAGCGGCAGAGCAACACAGCACAAAATCAGAACTTTTTTTTTTTTTTTAATATTTTATTTATTTATTTGTCAGAGAGAGAGAGAGAGAGAGAGAGCGAACGAGCACAGGCAGAGGCAGAGGGAGAAGCAGGCTCCCTGCCGAGCAAGGAGCCGGATGTGGGACTCGATCCCAGGACGCTGGGATCATGACCTGAGCCGAAGGCAGCTGCTTAACCAACTGAGCCACCCAGGCGTCCCCAAAATCAGAACTTTTAAAAGTCTGCTCCACTGAGGGACATCACTCCAGAGACTAAGCGGGGTGAAGCCCACATGGGGACAGCATGGTCCAGGCCCCACGGGGTAACAGAAGGATCAGGGGTGTCTGAGTGTCACAGAGCTCACAGATATTAGAGCAAGGAAGCTGGCTACAGAGATGGAGCCGAGGAGTGAGCTCTCAACTCGGGGTTACCTTAAATTGTAGTCCATGGTACAGGACATTGCTCTGTGAGGAGAGACCCCACAAGATCCGGGGAGACCCACTCTGGAAGAGCGCAGGGATCCGCGGGGTTTGGAGATTCCAGGTGGGGCTGTGTACCAGAGACAGAGACCGTTGGCCACAGGCTGGGTGAGCTCAGATCGCACCCAAAGGCCAGGGAAACGGGAATGATTGAGCACTTTTCTCCGAAGGCACACTGAGGAGGGGGGCCCTGAGCTCTCGGCTCCTCTGGGCCGGAAATTGGGAGGCCACCACATTCATTCCCGTTCTCTGGAATCAAAAAAATCTATTAAAAAGCTATTAAAAAGCTATTAATGAGGTACAATCAAACATGGAGGCTCTTACTGCTAGGATAAATCAGGCAGAAGAAAGAGTGATACAGAAGACCAAATGACAGAGAATAAAGAAGCTGAGCAAAAGAGAGATAAACAACTTCTGGACCACGAGAGGAGAATTCAAGAGATAAGTGATACCATAAGACGAAACAACATTAGAATAATTGGGATTCCAGAAGAAGAAGAAAGAGAGAGGGGAGCAGAAGGTATATTGGAGAGAATTATTGTAGAGAATTTCCCTAATATGGCAAAGGAAACAAGCATCAAAATCCAGGAGGTACAGAGAATACCCCTCAAAATCAATAATAATAGGTCCACATCCCCTCATCTAATAGTAGCATTTACAAGTGTTAGCGACAAAGAGAAAATCCTGAAAGCAGCCCGGGACAAGAAGTCTGTAACATACAATGGTAAAAATATTAGATTGGCAGCAGACTTATCCACAGAGACCTGACAGGCCAAAAAGAATTGGCAAGATATATTCAGAGCACTAAACGAGAAAAACATGCAGCCAAGAATACTATATCCAGCTAGGCTATCATTGAAAATAGAAGGAGAGATAAAAATCCTCCAGGACAGGGGCGCCCGGGTGGCTCAGTGGGTTAAAGCCTCTGCTTTCGGCTCAGGTCATGATCCCAGTGTCCTGGGATTGAGTCCCACATCGGGCTCTCTGCTCAGTGGGGAGCCTGCTTCCCTTCCTCTCTCTCTGCCTGCCTCTCTGCCTACTTGTGATCTCTGTCAAATAAATAAATAAAATCTTTAAAAAAAAAATCCTCCAGAACAAACAAAAACTAAAAGAATTTGTAAACACCAAACCAGCTCTACAGGAAATATTGAAAAGGGTCCTCTAAGCAAAAGAGAGACCCTAAAAGTAGTAGACCAGAAAGGAACAGAGACAATATACAGTAATAGTCACCTTACAGGTAATACAATGGCACTAAATTCATACCTCTCAATAGTTATCCTGAATGTAAATGGGTGAAAGGCCCCAATCAAAAGACATAGGGTTTCAGAATGGATAAGTAAACAAAACCCATCAATATGCTCTCTACAAGAAACTCATTTTAGACCCAAAGACACGCCCAGATTTAAAGTGAGGGGGTGGAAAAAAATTTACCATGCTAATTGACATCAGAAGAAAGCTGGGGTGGCAATCCTTATATCAGATCAATTTGATTTTAAGCCAAAGACTATAATAAGAGATGAGGAAGGACACTATATCATACTCAAAGGGTCTGTCCAACAAGAAGATCTAACAATTTTAAATATCTATGCCCCTAACATGGGAGCAGCCAACTATATAAACCAATTAATAACAAAATCAAAGAAACACATCGACAATAATATAATAATAGTAGGGGACATTAACACTCCCCTCACTGAAATGGACAGATCATCCAAGCAAAAGACCAACAAGGAAATAAAGGTCTTAAATGACACACTGGACCAGATGGACATCAGAGATATATTCAGAACATTCCATCCCAAAGCAACAGAATACACATTCTTCTCTAGTGCCCATGGAACGTTCTCCAGAATAGACCACATCCTGGGTCATAAATCAGGTCTCAACCAGTATCAAAAGATTGGGATCATTCCCTGCATATTTTCAGACCACAATGCTCTGAAGCTAGAACTCAGTCACAAGAGGAAATCTGGAAAGACCCAAATACATGGAGACTAAAGAGCATCCTTCTAAAGAATGAATGGGTCAACCAGGAAATTAAAGAAGAATTGAAAATATTCATGGAAATAAATGATAATGAAAACACAATGGTCCAAAATCTGTGGGACACAGCAAAGGCAGTCCTGAGAGGAAAATATATAGCAATACAAGCCTATCTCAAGAAACAGGAAAGGTCTCAAATATACAACCTAACCCTACACCTAAAGGAGCTCGAGAAAGAACAACAAAGAAAGCCTAAACCCAGCAGGAGAAGAGAAATAATAAAGATCAAAGCAGAAATCAATGAAATAGAAACCAAAAAAACCAATAGAACAAATCAATGACACTAGGAGCTGGTTCTTTGAAAGAATTAATAAGATTGATAAACCCCTGGCCAGACTTATCAAAAAGAAAAGAGAAAGGAGCCAAATAAAATCATGAATGAAAGAGGAGAGATCACAACCAACACCAAAGAAATACAGACAATTATAAGAACATATTATGAGCAACTCTATGCCAACAAATTTGACAATCTGGAAGAAATGGATGCTTTCCTAGAGACATATAAACTGCCAAAACTGAACCAGGAAGAAACAGAACCTGAATAGGCCCATAACTAGTAAGGAGATTGAAACAGTCATCAAAAATCTCCAAACAAAAGTGCTCGCTTCGGCAGCACATATACAAAAATCTCCAAACAAAAGCCCAGGGCCAGATGACTTCCCAGGGGAATTCTACCAAACATTTAGAGAAGAATTAATTCCTATTCTCCTGAAACTGTTCCAAAAAATAGAAATGGAAGGAAAACTTCCAAACTCATTTTATGAGGCCAGCATCACCTTGATCCCCAAACCAGACAAGGATCCCATCAAAAAAGAGAATTACAGACCAATATCCTTGATGAACACAGATGCGAAAATTCTCACCAAAATACTAGCCAATAGGATCCAACAGTACATTAAAAGGATTATTCACCACGACCAAGTGGGATGTATTCCAGGGCAGCAAGGTTGGTTCAACATCCGCAAATCAATCAATGTGATACAGTACATTAACAAAAGAAAGAACAAGAACCATATGATACTCTCAATAGATGCTGAAAAAGCATTGGACAAAGTACAACATCCCTTCCTAATCAAAACTCTTCAAAGTGTAGGGATAGAGGGCACATACCTCAATATTATCAAAGCCATCTATGAAAAACCCACCACAAATATCATTCTCAATGGAGAAAAACTGACAGCTTTTCCACTAAGGTCAGGAACACGACAGGGATGTTCGTTATCACCACTGCTATTCAACATAGGACTAGAAGTCGTAGCTTCAGCAATCAGACAACAAAAAGAAATTAAAGGCATCCAAACCGGCAAAAAAGAAGTCAAACTATCACTCCTTGCAGATGATATGATACTTTATGTAGAAAACCGAAAAGACTCCACTCCAAATCTGCTAGAACTTGTACAGGAATTCAGTAAAGTGTCAGGATATAAAATCAATGCACAGAAATCAGCTGCATTTCTATACAACAACAAGACAGAAAAAAGAGAAATTAAGGAGTCAATCCCATTTACTACTGCACCCAAAACCATAAGACACCTAGGAATATACCTAACCAAAGAGGCAAAGAATCTATACTCAGAAAACTATAAAGTACTCATGAAAGAAATTGAGGAAGACACAAAGAAATGGAAAAATGTTCCATGCTCATGGATTAGAAGAACAAATATTGTGAAAATGTCTATCCTACCTAAAGCAATCTACACATTTATGCAATGCCTATCAAAGTCCCATCCATTTTTTTCAAAGAAATGGAACAAATAATCCTAAAATTTATATGGAACCAGAAAGGACCTCGAATAGCCAAAGGAATATTGAAAAAGAAAGCCAAAGTTGGTGGCATCACAATTCCAGACTTCAAGCTCTATTACAAAGCTGTCATCATCAAGACAGTATGGTACTGGCACAAAAACAGACACATAGATCAATGGAACAGAATAGAGAGCCCAGGGGACGCCTGGGTGGCTCAGTTGGTTAAGCGGCTGCCTTCGGCTCAGGTCATGATCCCAGCGTCCTGGGATCGAGTCCCACATCGGGCTCCTTGCTTGGCAGGGAGCCTGCTTCTCCCTCTGCCTGCCACTCTTCCTGTGCTCACTCGCTCTCACTCCCTCTCTCTCTCTCTCTGACAAATAAATAAATTTAAAAAATCTTAAAAAAAAAAAAGAGAGAGAGAGAGAGAGAATAGAGAGCCCAGAAACAGACCCTCAACTTTATGGTCAACTAATCTTCGACAAAGCAGGAAAGAATATCCAATGGAAAAAAGACAGCCTCTTCAACAAATGGTGCTGGGAAATTGGGACAGCAACATGCAGAAAAATGAAAATGGACCATTTCCTTACACCACACATGAAAATAGACTCAAAATGGATGAAGGACCTCAACGTGAGAAAGGAATCCATCAAAATTCTTGAGGAGAACACAGGCAGCAACCTATTCGACCTCAGCCGCAGCAACTTCTTCCTAGGAACAATGCCAAAGGCAAGGGAAGCAAGGGCAAAAATGAACTATTGGGACTTCATCAAGATCAAAAGCTTTTGCACAGCAAAGGAAACAGTCAACAAAACCAAAAGACAACTGACAGAATGGGAGAAGATATTTACAAACGACATATCAGATAAAGGGCTAGTATCCAAAATCTATAAAGAGCTTAGCAAACTCAACACCCAAAGAATAATCCAATCAAGATATGGGCAGAGGACATGAACAGACATTTCTGCAAAGAAGACATCCAGATGGCCAACAGACACATGAAAAAGTGCTCCACATCATTCGGCATCAGGGAAAAACAAA